>JAJLWU010000007.1:0-74383 GCA_030570855.1 Tardiomyces digboiensis | reverse complement strand
ACACGGATAGAGAATCACATTGGAGACGCACTAGTTGAACGCATTATGCGAGCTGATAAAAATGGTGAAGACTGGAAGGCCATCATTGTCATTCCTCTTATGCCCGGATTCGAATCCCAAGTCGACGAGGCTGAAGGCTCTAGCGTCCGACTAATTATGCAATGTCAGTATTTGTCCATTAGTATTGGCCCGCACAGTATTTTCGCTCGTCTTGAGGCTGCAGGTATTCACCCTGACGACTATATCCAATTTTTCTCGCTACGTAAGTGGGGAAAGATTGGGCCCAACAAGAGTCTCGTTACAGAGCAGCTCTATATCCATGCCAAAACTATGGTTGTTGATGACCGAATTGCAATAATTGGCTCCGCAAACATCAATGAGCGGTCGATGCGCGGTATTCGCGACTCGGAGTTGGCATGCTTTGTCCGCGATTCACACCAACTCGACTCGCACATGGGTGGTCGTCCGTATCGTGTAGGCAAGTTCCCTCACACATTGAGAATGCGCTTGATGCGAGAACACCTTGGTGTAGACATGGAACTTTTTGACGTTATTGCGCAGAATGCAGAAAGTTTGTTTACTCAGCGGGACGAACTGACTGTTGACGATAATCTTTCGCTGCAGTCAGCCGACGAAGACGGTTATGCTGTGGATGCCCCTACAGAGCTGCACAGTTTTAACTACCATTGGGGCGAGTATAACCTCGGTCTTCGCGACAAAAAGGCAATCAGTAAGGACAGCCGTGTTCAGGATAATCCCAAGCACCGCGAGGATGTCAATGGGCATGGTGCTGATCACATGGCTGACCGTGCCGACGTCGCATACTCTGCCGAAAAACAACGAGAAGACTCTACCGAAACTCTCCTTGACCGTGTACGGAGCGCTGCATCACGCATTTTAGCCAGTGGCAACGTTCCTGAAAAGTTAATAGACTTCAAGCGCAGGCTTTACGAGGATATCACTGGCGCAGACACGTCCGTGAGCGGTATGACTCCAGAGGAAGCCGAGCTACCCGATGATACGGAGCAACTGGCGGCAATGAGTCTCCGCCCTATTCCGGTCAACCCGTTTAGTTTTGAGGATCCTCTTGACGAGAACTTTTATTACAACACCTGGCAGGCAGCAGCCATCCGCAACACCGAGATTTTCCGGCATGTATTCCGTTGCCAGCCCGACGATGACGTTCTGAATTGGAAGGAGTATATGGACTACGTCAGCTTTGGCAAGAGGTTTGCAGAAGACCAGATGAGTGCACGCAATTCCGCAGAAGTCCAACTACGGCATGATGTCCTCGGTGAGCGACGAGCTGAGCCGCCTCGCCAGCATTCTAATATGACCAACAGTGATGGTAACGGCGGCTCCCAAAATGTTGATGAAGCTCAACAGAAGGACGCCGACGTGTCTGGTAGCAGTGGAAGTGGTGACATGAAGACTTCTGCCAGTAATGCTAATCTTAACGGGACTGTGAGGAGCAGGCGACGTCGTAAAGGATTGCGACTTCGCCATACTCATAATAGAAACATGCAGTACCTTCTTTCTAAGGAGGCAGCTGAGGGTGTGCTCGAAGGTGTGACGGGAAACCTGGTGCAGTTCCCGGCGTATTGGTTGTGCCGCGAGTTAGAGTCAGACAACTGGTTCTACAACGCCGATCGCATGCCTCCACTTGAAATCTACGACTGAATTTGGGATCTTAAGATATTTACTGTTAATTGTTGCGATACGATCATAAAGAAAAAAAGCTACAGAATTACTGATAATGTCATTCTTGTTAGTCCATCTGGGCAACACGTAGCACTACCAACATATAGGTGGGAACAATGACGTTATCGTTCATGCCACTTGTTGCTTCAAGGAGACTAGTCGTAGCTGCAACCGCAGCTATGCGTGCGCAGGACAGATTAATACCGTAAGACGGAATAAATGCCGTGATTATAGCCAGTGCAATACCGGCAGCAAAAGCAAAAGCAAGTGTTCCCTCAACCGTCTTTTTTCCAAACCACTTGTGACGGCCGTACCGCCTGCCTATGATGGACGCCGAAGCGTCTCCTAGACCAAGACACACAATGCCCGCCGGCGAGCTCGCAAGAACTATTGGTAACCATATACCAAGAAGTAAGAATATGTGAGACACAATTATAGGGCCGCATGTGTCTCTTTCATCCACATAGCCCAACAGGACCTCATGCAATGCCAATCCATAGGGAGGCAATCCAATACCACGAACAATTTCTAAAAGTAAAAACACAACTAGAGCCACCGCCATGGCAAAGCTCGTAAATCCACTGTCAATATTGGCTCCCACGGGAAGAAACATGGCGACAATGGTGAAGTGCCACACTTTTCTGCGCATGTCCAAGTCCCAACGGGGCGATAAGGTCAAAACAGCAGGCATCACGACAGCCAGCATGCAAAACCAGTAGCCAAGCATTGTCAAATGCACCTTCTGCAGTATATAGTTCAGAACGTCGACAACAGTGAGCGACTCAGCATAGAGCAGTCCGGCAAAAGCAACCATCGTCGCTACCGGGAAAAGAAGGTACACTCTCTTTGCACTGGCCCACTTTGTCTCCTCAGAGTTTGACGGCCTCCTGTGGGGGCCCATAATAGACCCCAGCGTGTATATCGTGCACAAGTCGCGGGATACCACAAATACGCCTGCTGCACAAGCGGCTAACACAGCTCGGACATATAACATGGGTTCGGTCAGCGGCATGAAGATAAGATTAACAACACAAGATGCAAACAATGACACCTCTGTGTCAGTGAGGGACCCATCTGCCAAACTGTGGATGATGTTGCCAATGTTCATGTGCATCTCGACTGCATACAGGTAGTTCTTCATATCGTCGTGAGTCAGGGATGCGGCCAAAAACTGAACAAAAGAGTAACTCAGTGGCAGTGCCGACATGGATAACGTTAGGTTCAAGCATAATGACCTAGGGCATGCGACGAGCGCCAAGGTCGCTGGAAACGCAAGCAAGTACATTTCGCGCGGAAACCTCCATACCTGCCAGCGCACTAATAACACGACAGCAACAATGGTAGCCCACTGCAGTAACGTCACGGCAACAGCGTCATCTCTCCATAGAGAATTCTTGTATACGAGGTACCCCAATGGACTCAGTACTAGTAATGCCTCACAGATTCGGTTCGCAAGCGGTTGGTTACGCCCGTCATCCATGACGGCCGACAGCGCGATCATACCAGCGGGCTCAGCCGACACAGACCCATGACGTCTGACTCCTCGCTTGCGCTGGAGAACCGTTCGTGTCACAGCCTCCTCCTGGTCGCTATTCTCTATTGTCATTCATCCGGCGCAACAAACGCTCAACCTGGCTCAAGCAAACGTCAATAAAAGTTGGAACACGTCTCATCTCAGGGTTGGGGTTATTCTTGAACAAAGTAGTTTGGCTCTCGGCTTAGCGACTAATTTGATGTCTTGAGAACTGCAGCACTGTTAGTTGTGCTCATTGCGATTCGCGGCGAGAGTTTAGCAACTAGGAAGCATTTTACTAGATTGATGCGTCTATTTGAACGGCTTGGTCCCGAAAAGCTCCTTGCCAAGGGTTGTCCAGTCTTCACCTCGCGTAAGCTTGCTAATAGCCTCGACAAGATCGTAGTTAATCTCATCTGTGATGACCGAATCAAACTTATATGAGGGGTGGCCCCGGATAAACTTGCGGATCCATGTGGCAGACGTCACAAGCTCACCTGATGCGCGGCGAGACACAAGATTGAGGTAATTTTCAAGCTGGCAAAGGTCATTGAGATCGATCATCATCGTGGCCAGGTATCGGTGGATGAGAGGAATGAGGCCCACGAATGTGGGTCCACCGTTGATGATCTCATTGACGGATAGCTGCTCATATTTGCCCTCTCCGGACCCAGAATCGTCGGCTCGGAGATCAGTGCGGAACCAAAACTTGTTATTCTGCGAAGCGTTGCGATAGTGCGCCACTCGCATATTTTCGTCGACTTTACTCATTGGTAAGTAGAGCACAAGCTTGTAGGAAATAATAATACGGGTCACAAGGACGATGAATATTGAAAACGCCGCATTTTCAAAATCGGTAATCTGCACTTCCATGGGCCGGAACTCGACTCTCCATCCGACCGAGCCATTTGCCGAGGGGGGAGGTGGCTTGAAACGGATTGTCTGCCAGTTTGTAGACTGAATGTTCTCAAAATGATCGCTGTCGACCTTGTCGTCCTGGTCCAGCAGCTCCTTGAAGACGACAATTGGGTCACGAATGAACAAATGGGCGAAATGGTCAGCAAGCAGCTCGTCAAAGCCAGCATCCAATAGCCGCTGACGGACTTTAGTGTTAACCACCAATTTGCTGTCATTATAGTGTGCCCGGTTAGAGTTTAGCACAGGATTTTTGTTAGAAATGTAGCAGTCGATTGAGTCATAACGTGACTTGGGAATCACAACGTCAGAGTTGACCTTGTTAGTGATGCTGAGATTATCATCGTTTGGCTGCTCGAGCCCACGCTCCACTGGCTTGCGATCATCAACAGAACCGGCAATGACGTTCCAACGGGCGTCTTGATCAGATAGGAACCCACGGTATGCTGGTGAAGCAGCGGTAAGCGCTAGCATTATGGGACTCAGCGGGGCAAGTTGGTCGTACAAATTGCGAGCCTCATCAATATCAGTAGCTTGGAACGTCAGTTGCAAGCAGCTGCAACCCATACCAAAGCCCATGCTATCCATGTAGATATGATCCGGCTTAGCGGCGCCCTCCCTTGCATTCGCATCCTCTGGGTACAAGTCTCTTTCAAAAGGAATCGTCTTGTCGATGAATGGGGTAGGAGTATTTGTATCCTTGAAGATTGGCACGTTGATGGCAACTTTGGATCCCCGCCGCGATCGTATATTAGCAGTGAGGGTGGGGAATCGGACATGAGGATTGATGATCTCGTCAGGTAAAAAGAATGACCTACTGGCAGCGCCATTTGGAGAATAATACGGTTCGGTGAACTGGCGATTAACCCCGAGCAGAGGATAGGATGTTATCGTGAGCGGGTGCTCGGTTGGTTTCATATGCTTCTCGGCAATTTGCCGACGCATAGCCATATTTTCCTCGACCTTGAGTAGGTCATAAAACTCGCCTGTATAAGGTTTTCCGGGCGTCGCCTCCAGCATATATCGACCGTACTCAGGATGGAATACAACATTACACTTTGTAAGTTCCCCTGATGCTTCGGCCTTGGCTAATTCATCAAGAATCTGGGCTTGCCGTAAACTCAACCTCGCCGTCTTTTTGGTTTCGTCGATGTCGAGAACCATATATTCTACTTCATCGCCCCACCTTAGGGCATCGTTTTTCTTGTCCTTATTTGCCTCATAAATATTGATTAGCTGCTCAATGCCATGCTTTCTAACGTGCTCGACGTGCTTTTGCACTTGGTCCCATTTGAAGGGTGTTCCTAGAGATCTCTTGTTAGAACCAGCTCTGATCCTTGCCAAAGCACTACTTGCAATCCGTGACACTAATACGGTGCAATGTTATTCATTTCGGTACTCGTAAATTCATCTTGACAAGTCCGTAGAGTGCATAGCGATATCTGGATTCACATCGACAGCCGCCATTACTCCAACTTGGACCACGTGGTCGCCCACCATAAAACAAGACCAGCATAGCACACTCCAAATATTTCACTTACAGCAAGCCCATTGGCAAGACGTTATCACCGAAAGTTTTCGGTTCTTGGCCGTTTAGATCAAGGTATGTTCTTTTCAGTCGAAGACGAGATCATTTGTCAGCATCACGTGATAGTAATCGTTGTGACAGAGTTGTTAGCTAAGTTTCATGTCTAGATCGATTTAGAGACACGACGTTGATGTTTCGGTACGCTCTGTCGTACGTTTGAAGTGTCACTTCAAATAAGCTATTGAGTTCGGACCGAGAGAATCGGCTGATGCAAGCATTCAGTATAAATCAAAGAGGATTTTCGTTGGGAAATTGGGAACCCTTGGACATCAGGTAAAGGGCTAGAAAATTTATATCGAGGTGTCGTGGCGCAATGGTGAGCGCATCGGATTTCGGTTCCGAAGGTTGCAGGTTCGAGTCCTGTCGACATCGCACCTCCCTTTTTTATTTCCTAATCCGCCTCGTATTTATTTTTGATTAGCGAGCATTTCATCGGTCTATACTGATTGCAGATTAAAGTAGGGAGTTCGCGGTACTGCTGAGGTCACAATTGTGTTATATTAGAGTAAACTTGTGATACAAAAATTTCGAGTGTGGCTGCAAGCTCGACTTGAATATATTGCCAACGTCTGAAACGGAAAGGTGGGTATCCGAAGACAAATTGCAGCGCAATTCCAAGTTCACATTGACTGCTACGAGTTTTGAGCGTAGCATGTTTTCATAGCGTTAGAAAGGAAGACGGTACGACATTAAAACAAGGAAGCTTACGGAGAAAAAAAAGGAACTGTAATTGCAGCTGCACTCCTCCTTCATCTTGCGTGTATCACGCAGGCTCAGATCATCGCAACCGACGCTACAGTTGTTGCTGCTGGTTGCTACAACAGTCGGAGTTATTCACTCGGGACCATCCATTTGTATTGTAGCGCCTTGAACAGAATTCTGGTTCACAGTGAACTCGTACTTTGACCAGCAGGATTTTGAAAGACAGCTTATCGTGGCTGCTATTTTGGTAGTGTGTTTCTTCTGCAAGCTGTGAGTCAACAAAACTGCAAGTTAACGTGTATGCAACGGGCGTCCAATCGACGGTTGCGCCAAACAATGCACAACACACATTGCGTCCCACATGGGCTAATTAGCACGCGGCAAGAAATACAATATGGGTGTCTATCTGTTGGCAACAATGGCATCACAACCCCAGGTAAGGCAATGTTGGTCGAGCAGACACGCACCGAGACATTGGACTCTACAACACAGGAGGTGACTCGTTTACAAAACGGGCGTAGTTCTCCTCGTTGCGCTCCTGTGCATCCACCACCCGTATGGGGGAAGCAATCTACTCTTGCCAAATGACATGTGCAATCGCCGGCGGTTGCCAAGCCTGCTGTGGTTGCCCCTACTATATTTCGCAGTGACCCCATTTACCAGCCCTGCGCAGAATGTGAATTCAAGGACTAAGGACCCCGCTGCGAAATTTTCATCCGATTTGTTAATGAGTCCCACACACCGTCGGAATTTGAGGGCCTGTGATAGGCACGGGCATGCCCCGTGGTAACGACGCGGTAAACAAGGGTTGGCTACGCCGCAGAATCGTTCCGCCGAGTTGCAATGGGGAAAACCAGACGCATGCACTGGAGCGCCAGTTGTCGTCTGTATCATGCACAAGAAAATGCGGCATCTCTCCAGGGCAATAAGTGCGTCACGATCGGCAGCGTACAGACTGCCCACTTAAAAAATTTTTACGCGAGCTACGCAAAGGTCGATGGAAGTCACAGGGGCCAAGAACAAATAGAGGCGGGCTTCGTTGTTAGAAAAAATTTAATGCTCTGCGAGTGCCATGCGCAAAGAAAACTTGGACAGATTGTTGCCACGGACCCCCTTTTGGTACCTCAACAATTGAAATATGATAAAGTGAAGTGGTGGGGGATCGCCCTAAACGGCGCGCCGCACCCTCCTCCCTATATGGCCAGCGACTAGTTGCAGACTGATAAACATGAGACTTGTGGGGAGAATCTGAAGCTGGCGACGCGTCCAGGGGATTGTAAACGATTTAATTGGAGGAAATTCCTAACAAAAGGGGACTAATTTCTGTTCTGTGGGTCGGCTAAGCCAAGTAGTTGCCCAAGATGACGATGCTACAAATTCGCTCAATGCGCCCAGAATTTTCATTGACACGAGCATCGCCGCCATGATCATACGAGGCAAAGAAAATTCGTAATCAGATGGCTCGCCTTGATTCATTTCCTGTCACTGAGCACGGGAGGCGATGCGATGAGCGACAAACGAGATTATGTCTTTACTGTTGATTAGAAGACGTCGCTGGCGACCGGTAAATTTCATCAGCAAACGACCACACAGTGTACGTCGAGACGATTCAGGGAGAAAGCGCCAACCCTAACAAAAATTTCATTTTGACATTCTAGTACGCACTATTGGAACCGTGGCATCCTAGAAGGTCTCGGCACTGCAAGTGATAAATACAATTCTGTGTGGTTTCGCCGATTAGCATTTGGTGATTATTCGAAATTACGTCATATTGATGTTCAGGGTGTACACAAAGCGTCTGGTCTCATACCTGGGAGACCACTGAGGACGACCGTAGCTATCAGCTCCCAAGTATGACTGCTTGATGACGCTGATACCACGCTAGTACCACCAGTGTGCCATGAGCCGAGGTGTACCGACGTCAAATGTGACAAACTAATTGAACCTGATTCGAGTGGCTACCAGTAATTATTTGATTTTCATTCCCGGTATGAGCAGCGCCAGACGAACAAGGGCGAAGGGATCCGATTGAGTGACCGCCACATGCAACTGGGTAATTCTAGAGACCGATTCTTGCGGCTGTGTTTTCAGCGCCGTAGATTCATGTGACAGAGTTCACTGTTGGACCACTGCTTGGATAAATTGGGATTTGGAAAATCGACCATATCTTGACAGCGACACGTCAGTATTTAATTTAGCTGAATTGGCCGGATCCAACATTGACAGACCACACTTGGCACGAGCAACACCCGAATTTACTGGGAATCAGGAACGTGTGGACAAAACATTGGTTGCTCCGGTGCCGTGAGCACATTCGGTCTTCCACAGCAGTGACTGTATACAGTGCTCGATCCAAGATCCGTAACTTGCCATCGAACTTTGGAAACGTTAGATGCGAGCTTCACAACAAAACGAGTCCTGCTTGAAGACCAAGCCAAAGTCCAGCGACATCAAACAAAAGAGCACTAGAAGTAACTCATGGCCGCGTTGTTTTGTGGTTGAACCGAATAACCAAATCAACAAACACTACACCAGTAGCACCTGAGTTCCAAGTGTGAACAGACCGGAAGAGGATATAGGCGACAAGTGTCGACACTTCATTGCTGTTTTACAGTGCAAGCGTGCTGGGCCGACTTTGTTGCTCTGTCGCATCGAATATGGCAGTACTATAGTGGATTACTGAGAGGCTGTGGGCTCGCGGACTTGAAATGTGGCGGTTGCCTAACCTGGCAAGTGCCGGATTGATAACGCAAGGGCGAGTTCTAGATGCCATGCTGTCACAAGGATCAGTACCAAGGAACTTATTCAAGGGGTAACGCGTTTAAAATACCAGTCGCTCAATTAGTGTGTGCTGATTTTTTTTTGGCCCGCATTGATTCTGTAGTCAAAGAGCTGTGCTCCTCGATCGATCTACACATCGGCATCTATCTGCAGCACCGCGCATAGACCCTATGCTCGTTAATCTTGATGAAGATGGTGTGACGTATTTACGCTTGGCATAAACGGCACAGGCGGCATGAGATCGGCATTGAAATTATGCCAATCACTGCAGCCGATCAGGGTCATGGCCACGGCGGTGGGGCGGACGGCGCAAGGTTGACAAAAGGTACCGATCTTGAATTGATCTTGAATTGAGATCCCAGAGTCTATCAAGATCCTGCGAGTCATCGCTGCAGGGGTGTGGCCTGTCAAGCGTCGTGTAAACCAATATATATATTTTTCCATGCTTCTCTCGCGAGCGTCTGTTGCCGCGGCGTCAACTGCAGGGTGACCGATTAAGTGCTGTTTGAGGCCCTGGGTTTCTTTGTGTCGGATTCGGCCCGTGGCCTTGTTTACTGGCAGTATGGGGTGGCTTGCTGCTTGGATTTTTTGCAGCCGACGTGTAGTTACTTTACAGTTGGCACACTAAAGCAATGGGCATTTTATGGATGGGATCGTCAAGCAATGGCACAAGAGCACCAAACACAATTTACGGAAGTGAAGATCATCCGCCCGAGCCGACCAAAAACTGCCCCGCAGGGATGGTGCATTCCGCAGAAAAATACGAAGGGAGCGCCTGTGACTTTGTCAAGGTAGAAACATGCTCTATCGGCGCTTCAAGGCGGAAATGGAGTCTTGCATCAACGTGGGTCCACTTGTATTTTGTGAGTGCATTTTATTAGTGTTTGGCTTTGAGTGTGTCATGAGTTGCTGGAAGGTTTTGTCGTCCTTGGCCGCGGCGGTCTGGTTTTCACAGAAATAATTGGTCTCGCTGTAGATCGTCCTTATGCTGTCAGATAAAAAGCCAAGAAACTCATATTGAGACCCTGGAGCTGTCACGTCAATGCCACTGTCCGTGCCACGTCAATGTCAGTGTCGCTGCCGACATTTCTCAGCCCGTTGCGCGCATTTTATTCGCTGCTGTCTGTGGCTGCTTCGTCACATAAGGCCCACGCTAATCCGCCGAAACAACCACCTGGGTATACACGCGACCCATTGTCACCACCAAGCTTCCTCTGACCTTTGGGGGGTGACAGATCTTGTCTAAATTGCCTCGATATTGACAGCAGGGTCTCGCCATGCCAGGGTTCAATATCCAGACATTGCACACGAGCAAACTATCTATGGCATGCCAGCGATGGACAATGCAGAGCCTATTAGGTGGTGAGCCACTTGGTGCCGACGGTGCCCGCGGGGGCGCGGCTGGTGCCGTCGGTGGTGCCGTCAATTCGTACGGCAATCCTGTGTGTGTATACAGAGCCAGCATCTACCACATGTCAACGGTCGTGCGTCGATGTTGCAGATGCAAGGCGTCTTGAAACCGCCAGACGGCACGACCTAGCATGTTTTTCAGTCGCACAACAGAGAATGCTACAAGATTAGCGTCTGTAATCATTTGGCCTCGGTCGACCCGTAGCATCCGAACCGGAATTCAATTGTGGACCATCGCTTGTCGCGGCCCCTGAAGGGGGCTCGTCAGCCTGTCGCCCTTGCTCTTTCGCAGCAGCTCGTATACAAGGTCCTACCACCCCATCGTGCTCCATAACCCGGCCAGAAATATGGGCCATGCAACAGTCTGATAAAGGTTTACCCAAAAGGTTATTGTCACTAGATACGCACGTCAACTGCACAACACGTCACTAGTTGTCATCTCGTCCGGGCCGCATTTGCAATCGAGGGCCCGAGCTGCATGCGGCACACCATTATACTGCGAGGAACAACCCAAGCGCCATACCCTGAGAGAACGCGGTACCAATCGAGCAGCGATGATAAGCGGGCCCTGCGCCAATATAAATGTGGTCGCTTGTGATGCAACACCGGTAGGGAGTGACACACGAGAATGCAGTTCCCCAGCGGCGCCGAATCTGCCCGTTGTTGCTGTCATCACTACGACCTCGTCAAGTGGGGCATGCGCCTGGACAAGGTGCGGTTGTGGTAAAATGTCGGGGGTGGGGGTGGGGGCGGGGGCGGGGGCGGGGGCGTGAACCGCCTTCAGGGGTATGACTCAATTGAAGATTCACATGGCCGTTGCTCGAAATTGGCGTTTGTAAATTGTCCCTGGAAACGAGCCTGGTTATGCTTAAAGCCGCTTTGAAATATCTGCGCTTCTCCTGCATGCACTACAAAATTAACTTTTGTGGCCATTCAATTGCTGTCATTTGTGTGTCACCGCCGCCGTCTCCTCCTTTGTAGAATTTTTTGACCCGGAATCCCATTTGATACTAAAATACCATCACCACGCTGAATCCGTTGTCATGCCGCCATCCCAACGGACTTGCTCCGAAATGTCACGTCAACCTTGTCGACTCGGCTCAGCCCACAAGCACCAGCGGCTGGTTGCAGCACATAGTACACGCATTATGCCGATGTCTGCAATGGCGCTGCAGGATTGCACGAGAGGTTGGCGTGTTAGGCACGATATGCACGCAGCCCGCCGCCTTTGGTGGCATCGGTGCGGCCAGTACGAGACAAGCGGCTCCTACTACCAGTGCTACTTCAACAGCTAAACCATGGATTTTATGGGTATTGAATAAGTCTACTAGTGGGGCACCATTGGGGGGGGGGGCTCACAAGGCAGGCGGCCCGGCACCACTACAACAACAACAACACAAGCTGCATGTCCGTGTCCCCAGCCCGGACAGGGCGGACCGCCCGGCGCCGCGTTGACGTCCAGTGCAAGCGGCAGCATCGGGGTTCCCTATAAATATAAATGGGGGGATCGTCGGGGCCACGCTTTGAACTTGTTTGGTCTCGGAGTCCAACGCGATGATGACTGTTGGCCCCTCACACTATGACCATGGGCGTGTGGCAAGGACGTCGCCTCCCGTGATGTTTGGAGATAATGCCGCAGTAGGACGGGACGGACCTGTTGCGGTTGAACGGGCTGCTGGACTGGAGGGCGCTGTGGCTGGAGCCGTGTCGACAAATAATGGATACAATTGGGAGCCGAGTGTAAGACCGTCGCCTATTAGATCTAATGTTCAACTTCCTTCAATTCGAGAGGTGTGTAGGACTTTTTGTTGGTGTAATTATTAATAATGTCTTGACGGACCGGTCAAAAAATTTTTCTGGCTGGGTATTGTGTCGAGTCCGACATGGCCCTTGTCTTGTTGAACAACCATACTAACCACAGCTGTTGAATGCCCCCTATGTCGACAATGGCGCCAGTGGGCCGCGGACGACGCCCTGGACTGCTGGAGTCGTCGCGAGTGCGCCACCTACTCCTCCTCCTCAAATGAGCTACCCTGCAGGCCGGGACGACTACTATGCTTTACCGCAGCCGGTTTCAGTATCGGCTCCAGTGATCCAACACCATCATGGCGCGCGCAACCAGTCGCAACACCAGCACCACTATTATTACTCACAAGCACCCGACCGACCTAGTGGCCATCACAACCACACCCCACCACAAGTGGGTGTCCACGCACCGCTGCCGCGACGAAATAGAGGCAATTTGCCCCGATACGTGACGGAGATTCTGCGCAATTGGCTGAAGAACCACATTCATCACCCGTATCCTAATGAACTAGAAAAAGCAGAGCTCATGAAGCAAACGGGACTGACGCTCAGCCAAGTGTCGAATTGGTTTATCAACGCGCGCCGGCGCCAGCTGCCGGCAATGCAAGCTCGGTCAGGTACCGTTTCACCAGGCGGGGATGGGTCGTCTGGAGGCGGTTCAACACCGCCGTCATCGGCAGCTTAGGACAAGGCGTGCTTTTTATTACGAGTAATGATGGTAGATTGGATTTTTTTCAGTGCGCTACTTGCCGCTGTGTTATGACATATTTATTTTAACGACGACCACGCGTTGCGGACGTAAAAACGGCTGCTATAGATTATTCCCTCGTTATTGGGGGTTTATACGAAATTGCATTCATGATAAAACAGTGCCCTGGGCATCCTCACAATGATAAAGTTTGACGCCTTGGCGGCCATCTAAATAGGCAAAATGTGTCTCGCCAAGCCTGCCACCCTGAACCATCCATCTGACCCCGCCGCCCAACCGCTACGCTGTTTGTTGCTCCGGCCACATTCCCGGAGCCCAAATCTACAGGGATCAACGTGCTGTCATAATTCGTATTTGTAAATATTACTCATCGACCATCGTCGCGGTCGCGCTGGCTACGCCGCCCGTAACCGCCCCGTCCAGGGTCATAGTCATCTCTATACTCATCGCGAACCTGCCCCCCCGAAACTCCTCGCCCGTACTGCCGCCCCTCCTCAAACCCGGGATCTAGGTCAACCCGGATCAGGCGGTCGTCAAGCTTTGTCTGGTTCAAGTATTTCACCGCACTGACCGCCTCTTCATGCGTGTGGAATTCCACAAAGCAAAATCCACATGGCGTCTTGTTGAACCGATCAAGCCCCATAACAATTCGCTTCACACGCCCCACTTTACTGAACAGTTCGTATATTTGTTCCTCTGTTGTGTAGAACGACCTGCGGTTAGCCAGTGTTGCTGGGGGCCAGCCCCCAGACCCCCGTAGCAACCGCAAAGCGGTTGGACGGTTCAAGGGTCGATGAGAGAGGAATGACGTCCATTAGCGGGGCGTCAAGTGGTGGAGTCCAAGAGCCACTTACAGGTTGCCAATATAGAGTGTAGTGGTTATCCTGACGGCCTCGAGCTCTTGGGCGCCCTTGGCCGACCGCCGAGCAGACCGTAAAATATACTCAGACGGGCCGTCTGTGCGTTCTGTGGAATGATGTTCAAACGTTGACGGGTCAATGTACATTTTGTCGCAACTTGTGGAGGGTCAAGCTGTAATTGACGATTTGCGCATTTGCAGGCGTCTTAGCAACGGTTACGAGCGGTCATGTAACATAACAAACACATAATAATAATTAAAAATAACAAAGCGATACTAACACTACTACCATCACCACGTGCTCGATTTAATGGCGTCCGACCAGCCTCAACCGAAAACGGGCTAACGTAACCATGCCACCCTCAACTGCGTGCCATTTAATAACATGGCTCCGAAGCCTCGATGAGAAGTGGTCTAAACTGCCGTTTCATCTCATACACCTTTAATGATTGTTGCTGCTCGTGTGAGGGGTGTCGGGCTTGTCTCAAAGCATATATGCATGGCAACCGCAGCCAAGGTGGCAATGGGCAGGGGTAACGACACCCACCACAAAACGCTAGCCAAATAACCGCTTAATTTCTAAGAAGCCAGCCAAGAGAGTATATGCTGAGCACATATACCTTGTGTGTAGTGCCATACATTCTCTGAAGCGCTCAAAAACAAATCACTCCGAGCGTCGCATCCGGATAACCATTCGGATCTGGGCAGGGGCTGAGCTGTTATCACTGATCACGACACTTGATCGTGGTAGGGGTTGCTAAAAACGCAAAGGAGACTCAGAAGACAAGGTTTAAAGCAACCACGTAACAGAGTAACGGGTTGTTACAAAAGGACGCTAACAAACCCAGGGGCTTTACCGCTCACAAAGGATTATAAAAACCACCACCAGGATTAAATCCGGTGGTTTTGCAACTGGACAAACGCAGTTTCCTCATACTATCACGAGTCTTAATCGATGGGCAACGCGCCGTCGAAAAATGATAGCGCAAACAGCACAATGACGCTCGCCGCTGGCGGGGCAGGCACAGGTCTAGGAGGAGGCGCGACAGTCGCAGGCGATGATGGCGGCTCTGATGATCCCAGTATATGTAGCCTACGCCAAGAAAAGTCATTATCTACTAGCTTTGTTGTTGAGAGCCGTGGTGCTACTCACAAATCCCGCAGCCCCCGGCTGAACGCACTAGCAGTGCCTGCGCCGTCAACTAGCCGCTCCAGTGAGGGGGCGACATCTCCCAACTCGCTGGCGTCTAGCGATGGCTCGCAGCGATCTGTCCAATCTGTCACAACTCTGGCGTCGTCGGCATCGACTGGAGTGTCCATGACCGGAGTTCCCCGCAAGTTGCCCGTGTCAGACTTTATCAAACGACTGCTGGCTGCTGGAACCGGCGGTGGCAAGAAAAGTGTGCCCCTGAGCCAAGACGAGATCCGCGCGGTTGCTGTGGCCGCCCGCGAGGTGCTGATGTCGCAGCCAGTGCTACTTGAGCTCGGAACCCCTGTCAAGGTCGTGGGAGATATCCACGGCCAGTTTACCGATTTGCTGCGCATCTTCCGCATGTGCGGAATGCCACCGAAGGCAAATTACTTGTTTTTGGGCGACTATGTTGACCGCGGTAAACAGTCGCTCGAGACTCTGCTGTTGCTGCTATGTTTCAAGATCAAGTATCCAGAAAACGTATTTTTGCTGCGAGGCAACCACGAGTGCGCATCGGTGACTCGTGTATACGGATTCTATGACGAGTGTAAGCGTCGGGTCTCAGTAAAGATCTGGAAGTCACTTGTTGATACGTTTAATGCGCTCCCGATTGCCGCCACCATTGGAGGCAAGATCTTTTGCGTCCATGGTGGTTTGTCGCCATCTCTCACGTCGCTCCATGACATTTACGAGATTGCTCGTCCATCGGACGTGCCAGACTCGGGCCTGCTAAGTGACCTGCTGTGGTCCGATCCCGATCCAAGTGTCCATTTGTGGCGCGACAACGACCGGGGTGTGTCGTACTGCTTTGGCCGCCAGGTTCTAGACAGGTTCTGCCGCAAGTTTCGATTTGATCTCGTTGCCCGTGGGCACATGGTTGTCGAAGACGGTTACGAGTTTTTCGGTAATCGTCGCCTCGTGACCATCTTCAGCGCCCCCAACTATTGTGGCGACTTTGGCAACTGGGGTGCTGTCATGAATGTCGACAAGGACCTGTTGTGTTCGTTTGAGCTCTTGAAGCCTACAGACACGGCCCAACCGACATCTAAAAAGCGAAACTCCCGCTACGCAAACTAGTAATTTTTTATAGCTTGCTCTCCCCTTTTTATTTCTTGTACAAGCACAGCAGCGATTTATTTATATCATGTGTTTTTGGCCCCTCTTAATCTATAGAAACATCCGCTTCAATTGTACTACCGACGTCTTATAGGATCATTTACCCGGATTCCATATATTCAGCCGCGCGCATGGTCTTCTATGTCAATGATGCTCAAACAGATCGAGCTAGCCAAAGCCACTGCCAAATTGACTGTGTAAATATACGACAATGACGGCGCGGCGGACAGCCCGGTCACGCAACAGCGTGTCTGGGGCTGATACTGAGAGTGGAAGCGGCGGTAGCAGCCGTAGAACTCGAAACTGGACATCAGCGGCAGAAACCGCAGACTTTGGGAAAGACTTGCGCGACAGCGAGTCGGCGCGCGAGGATGAAGACTACTCAGGAGCCGAACATGCTAGAGACGAGGACCTGGGTGACGATGACGAAGAAGGTTCCGCAGAGGTGACGCGCTGTATTTGCGGCCACGAGGAGCTCCAGACTTCTCACCTTGGTAAGAAAGCGTCTCAGATCGATCCTGGTCTTTTCATCCAGTGCGATGATTGCCAGGTGTGGCAGCATGGCTTCTGTGTGGGCTTCTATGCCGAGGACCACGTCCCCGATGTGTATTATTGCGAGCGGTGCCGGCCAGAGCTACATGTTGTGGTTGTGCGACCATCTGGAAAAACGTCTCGATACGTTCCATCTGAGAAAAAGAGTTGGGGAGGTGCAAATGGTGGCCCAACTCGGGGCAATGGTGCTAGCGGGGGTACAAGCAATGGTGCTAGTGCGGGCGACTCGGCTAGGCCTGAATCGAGAACGCGCGCAACTACGAAGGAGATATCTCCCACTGAAGGCGGAGGCCCGGCGGTGGGATCGTCAACTCGCCGTGATACAGCGCACCGGCGACGCACGATGAACTCACTACGTGATGAGAGCTATGAGGAGACGCTCAAGAGAGTTTTGGAGGAGAGCGTTCACGACGTTGAGCGGCCCCTTGGCGACGGTGCAGACGATGGACAAGACCAGCACTGGCGCCGATTGCCAGATTCTCATGGGGGAAGTAGTTCATCGGTGAAAAATGAGGTTTCAGGGTATTTTGGTGATGAACGCAGTGGTGAGCGGCACTCGAGACGGCATGACGGCAGTAATTCTCGGGGCAGCGAAAAGAGCGACTTCTCAAAGAGTCCCTCACCTGCACCACTATCTGAAAAGGCCACAATGGTTCCAGCTAAACGAAAGCGAGCCCGTGCAAAACGCACAAAAGGATCTTCGGGCGCCACAACGCCTGGCCGGGACAGTGGTGGTGGCCATGAAGGTCACGTCAGTAGCAGTGGGTCAAAGTCACCGTCAAAGTCGGCTGGTTCGATGCCGAGCAAAAAATGTAAGCCACGCATACCGCATCCACGGTCGGCACTACCTGAAATGCGCAAACGGGTTGCAGCGATTCTCGAGTTCATTGCACGTACTCAGATAGATCTTGGCGAGGAACACAAGGAGAGACAGCAACTATTGCAAGAGCGGATTATTCGATATAAGGAAATGTTCCCTGATGTGTCGTCAGGCTCCACGTCTGGAGACCAGTTTGATGACCTTTTATCCTTACACGAAGCAAACATTCAGTTTCTTGATACTTTGACTCATAAGTTGCTGAGCTGGGAAGAGCAATTCGGCCGCTACGGCGAACGCCCGTTGGAAACTAACGGTGGTGGTGGTGATGCAGCGACTTCTTCAACAACCTAGTTATTACGACCACCGCGTCCAAAATCGGGCCGATTTATTTAATTTGACGACACACTATCTTTCATACTGTTTGCTGGATCCACATTGCATGCTCCTAACAGGACTATACAAGTTTATAGTAAAATTTTAAAAGCCCATGACAGAAGATGCATAGGCCATTGGGCGCACATTGGGATGTGCAACCGCCGAAAAGGTCTGGTACTTAAGTTCGTTATCGTGGCCAATGTTGATGTAAGCACCGAGGTTGCCCGTCGTATCGCAATAGTTGGGGGCTGAAAACACAGTGATGAGTCTGCCGTCATGTTCTACAGAGTATCCGCCGTTGCGTACTTCGTGAGAGCGGATAACCGCTCGGATCCCGTTGTTATCGCAGAATGACTTTGTTATGTCGGGGCCAAACTGAATACCAACTCCTCTCTTGGAGGCACCGCGGCCTGGCTCGTCTTGCGGGTCAGTCCACAGCATCTCCATCATGAGACCTTCCTGACCAGGCTGTCGCTGAGCAAACCGATCAACTTTTCGAATATCATCGAGCGTGACGCCGTCTTGCGAAAACAAGCCACCATGCAGAACCAAATAACTGCGCGAGATAAGTGATGCAAGCGGCAGCGCCGAAAACGACTCCGAAAATAATGCAAAAAGCTTGTCACTTGCAAATTTTGCTTTACACTCACCCTCAAATCCATACACCTTGTTCATACTGTCGGTTTCGTGGTTACCGCGGTTGATGAAAAACCGCGTAGGATTCAATAACTTGTATGCATACAGCGTAAGAGCGATCTCGACTGACCATGACCCTCTGTCGACAAAGTCGCCATTGAATAAGTACATGTGCTTGTTTGTAGGCTTGCCGTTTCTGTTGAATATCTCTAGTAAATCAAAATACTGGCCGTGGGTGTCTCCGCACACAGTTATAAGCTCATCCTCCTCGGTCACGTCAATTTCAACCATTGTTGGCTCCTTTTTGAACTGATTAAGTGCTGCTGCCACAATCGCGTAAGCATATTTCCGAGGAATCAATTTGCCGTTGCGGAATCTACTGTTAACACTAGCACGCTTACCCCTCCAAAATTAAACATACCTTTCTGTCATACTGACAATAAATGACTCGGTCATATTAACAGAAATATCCGACCGAGTGTTTCCAGTTACTATCTCAAGCTCAGGACCATCGTAGGTCGCATCAACAGCCATTGCTTCGATATCGAGTGATTCTAGGACCGAGGGCGCATCCTCAATTTCAATCGCCTTCTCAAACGCCTGACGTCGGAGTAACTTCTGGCATTCAACTAGCCGTGATTTGGCTTGAGCATCTCCAGGCGCCTGCTCAACAACTTTTTTGAAGTCGTCAACGGCATCCTTATACTTGATGATAGCAGCACTGGCAACAGCTCGCCTATAGTAAGCCTTTGTATACTTGGGGTCGAGTTTAATAGACTCAGTAGCATCCGAAATTGCAAGTCCATATGCCTCTAACTTGATCTGTGCTTGTGCTCTGTTGGCAAAATAAATGGCGTTGGTGCTGTCCAGTTCTATAGCCTTAGTGTACATGTCTACAGCCTCGGCAAAATGGCTGGCGACCAGAGCCTTGTTGCCCTTGTCTTTAAATTCTGCCGCCGTAGCTGTCATAAATACTTATATGAGCGTCCTTGCTATTGTGCTGACTACGCTACTGTACGTTCGCTGTGTGGGAAAATCTTGTGGCCCTTCTAGAAACTAAGGGGGATCCGCCCCGTCAGCCGCGCCTCAACCAAGTTAGGAGCTCTCTGTCAGGGGGAGCCAGAGGGCTCCAGTTTTGAGTGCAAAAGCTGCAAGGAATCTCGACTAATAGATCAACGGCACGGCCGTTATGTTGCCAAATCAATCACGAGACAACGGAGCGGCGGAGGCGGTGGTGACGGAACGCAAAAATTGATAACACGAATTGGGCTAATCAATAATCACGTGATAACAATGTCCTACATGTTGATTTCAAAGAAAGTGGCGGCTTTATCCAATATCAACGATGAAGTGGCAGGCGTTGTTAGCTACCGTAGTCCAAGTGGATGCGAGGAGCTGGTTTACAGACAAGGTCGTGTTGCCACCCTCGGCACTACACGCTCTCACGCAGCAGATGGATCCAAATGGCCTGGAGTCTCCGTTGACATTTCGACTTGTCAACACTAGCAACGGTAAAAGGACTCACTGTGGAGTCCGCGAGTTTGTGGCCGATGAGGGAACAATTCAGTTACCGGCTGTTGTTGCCGACAACTTGGGTCTCGAAGGCCATGCCAGTACTGTTGTGGGGATCGAGCTTGTCGAACTGGACAAAGCGACTGATTTGACTCTACGGGCAGAGGGAGACTATGGTATAGACGACTGGCGAACGCTGTTAGAAGAGCGATTGCGAGCCAACTATACCACTCTAACCAGAGGAGATTTGTTGGTTGTCCAACCAGTTGGCCGCAGAGACTCGAGTCTCCGTTTTAGAGTTGATACACTGGAGCCTAATGAAGCATGCTCGATAGTTGATACGGATGTGAATCTGGACGTTATTGAGACTAGGTCAGTAGAGCAACCGACCGCACCCACGAAAATCACCTTGGGGAGGCCAGTCGAGATTAAGGGCCTTGCCCCGGGGGAAACGGCCAGGTTAGACTTTGACAACAGTCAACACAGAGCTGTAGAAGTTGCTGTAATTGACGGTAAGGATTCAGTGTCACTATTTATTGGGTCGGACGAGTTGGATTCAACCGAAGACAGTTTCCTGTGGACCAATGTCGCTGGTGGAGAAGACACCATTGTGCCTGACGGCGAGTCGTTGCCTGCGCTGTATATTGTTGCTCGATGTGAGAAGGATGCCGGTGTATTCACTATCGAGGTTCGCCAGCGGTCTGAAAGTGTGACAAATCTCTCAGACGACAATGATGAGATGGTCGTGGAGAGTCACCAGCAACGGTGTGAGAACTGTGGTCGAATAATACCATCTCAGTCGTATCAAATGCATGCCGCATTCTGTGCGCGGAACAACATTTCCTGTCCAAAAGGATGTGGCAAGGTATTTTCTCGCCGCGAAGGCATCCCTACTAGCCATTGGCACTGTACCGATTGTGCTGGCTGGGGTGACGACGAGCACCGATATGACCTCCATATGGCATACCTCCATCAAGCAGCATCATGTGCTGCCTGTGATGCAGAGCTACCAAGTATGATAGCTGTTGGGCACCACCGTGCAACCGAATGCCCCGCGAAGATGAAAGTTTGTCGATTTTGCCACCTCCGCGTTCCACAACAGACTGCGGAGCCGGCAGATCGACTTGCAGGGCTAACAGGACACGAGGCTTACTGTGGAGGACGCACTACCGATTGTGAAATTTGTAAGAGGGCAGTTCGTCTGCGAGACCTTCCTGCGCACATGGGGCTGCATGACGCAGCCAGATTGGCTCAGAAGGTGCCGACATTATGCTCGAACCACAACTGCGCACGGGTCCTTGTTGACCCTTTGAGCAATGAGTTTGGGCTTTGTGAAACCTGTTTTGGGCCTCTCTATTCCACGTTACATGATCCCACTGGTTCTAAACTGCGATCGCGCGTTGAAAGACGCTACGTGATTCAGCTGACTCGAGGTTGCGGTAAATCGTGGTGTATTAACCACTTTTGCGCTACTGGTAATCCTCGTCCAAAGCGGCCCTTGGGCGAAATGATGAAATCAGACGTTGCTGAGTTGATGATAGCCGCCACAGACCGTCACGAGTTTTGGTTTTGTGTGGACGAGACCACTACGAAACGCAAACTATTCGTGGACTTTGAAGCTGACCATAACGTCTACGACAAGTCGTGGCTCGCGATGGCGATTGCAGAGGCGCGGGGCTCAGAATCAGCTGCCCGCCGTTGGCTGGAGCTTCATTCCGTTAAGCGATCAGAAGTTCCCGCTGCACACTAGATGGAATTCACCCTGTATTTTAGCATGTTAGCATTGATTAGACTATTGAACTTCTTAAGTTTTTATATGTTATCTTAGGGTTTTTGTATTTTCGTCGGAGTTAGACATATGTGACCATGATGGATCCACCAACAATAATGGCGACACCACAACCGCTTTGGCTAAAGCAAATTCAATCAAACACATAGCTCCTAATAGATAGTGGCAACAGACTACAATGTCGACTGCAGAGACTATTTCGGAGAGCGGTATTTCACCGGTGCGTAATGCGGGTTCCTGATTAATTTGGTTTTTCTATTCACAGTGACACTAACAGCAGTTCTTCGAGCAGCAGATCGAGGAGATGGAGTTCAAAATCAACGAAAAGACTCAGAACCTGCGTCGTCTCGAGGCCCAGAGGAACGCTTTAAATGCAAAAGGTACGATGCTCTGTTATTTCTAGTTTTGTATGGTGAATTGTTTTGGTTGCCACCTTGGTAAGCGCGAGGATCCTGCGCGAAACCACTCAAAGGTCGCGGCCACCGCCAATATAAAATGGATTTTGTTTGTAGCAGACTCAATATAGCACGATGTTAGGTGCCAAGAAACGGCGCTTGAGTGGAAAATCTAACTGCAGTGCGATTACTCAAGGAGGAGCTGCAACTGCTACAGGAACCTGGCAGCTACGTAGGAGAGGTGGTTAAAGTGATGGGAAAGGACAAGGTCCTTGTCAAAGTGCATCCAGAGGGGAAATATGTCGTGGATGTCGCAAGTGACATTGACATTAAGAAGATCCAGCCGTCGATGAGAGTGTGCCTGCGATCCGATTCGTACCAGCTCCACCAAATACTTCCCAACAAGGTTGATCCTTTGGTGTCGTTAATGATGGTGGAAAAAGTGCCAGACTCGACCTTTGACATGGTTGGTGGTCTAGATAAGCAGATCAAGGAGATCAAGGAAGTTATTGAGTTGCCAGTAAAACACCCAGAACTGTTTGAGTCTCTGGGAATTGCACAACCGAAGGGTGTGATTCTATACGGGCCACCGGGAACTGGTAAGACCTTGTTGGCCCGAGCTGTGGCTCACCACACCGAATGCAAGTTCATCCGTGTATCGGGATCGGAGTTGGTACAGAAGTACATTGGTGAAGGCTCGCGCATGGTTCGTGAGTTGTTTGTTATGGCACGTGAGCACGCTCCATCAATTATTTTCATGGACGAAATCGACTCGATTGGGAGTTCTCGTGTCGAGGGCGGGTCTGGTGGAGACTCTGAAGTTCAGCGTACCATGCTTGAGTTGCTTAACCAGCTTGATGGCTTTGAGTCCTCGAAGGATATTAAAATCATCATGGCAACAAATCGTCTCGATATTCTGGATCCAGCACTATTGCGACCCGGTCGTATCGACCGTAAGATTGAATTTCCGCCACCAACGGTCGAGGCTCGCGTAGACATTCTCCGCATTCACTCGCGGTCCATGAACCTGACGCGAGGAATTAACCTGCGCAAGATTGCTGAGAAGATGACTGGCTGCTCTGGAGCAGAGGTCAAAGGAGTCTGTACCGAGGCTGGTATGTATGCCTTGCGGGAACGTCGTATTCACGTCAACCAGGAGGATTTCGAGTTAGCAGTGGCAAAAGTGATGTCCCGCAACGAGGAAGGTCAGATCTCCCTTGCCAAGTTCTTCAAGTAAATAAACGGCATGTACCACCAAATTGAACCTCTTAGATGGACGACTTTTACAGAGATGTTGCACATGTGATTCACGTCTTAGCGTAAATGAACAAAACTGCAAAATCACCATATAGATCACCAGGCACTGTAGCTTATCTCAACAGGACGCCGGAAGTCGAACGCAACCGAAGAAGTACGGCGTCGCTGGGGCTGGGACGGAATGGAAGGATGGCACGAGGTATGATATAAATCGAAATTGGACTGGGACTTATACACGGACTAACGCCAGATAATCCGTGTTCATAACGCGGCGCCAACGCGACAGGGACCTGTCTCAGCTGGATCGGTCTCTGCAATGAATTTTGACGTTTCGGCAGATATACTATGGGTTGGAGACTTGCAGGTAGGTTCAATCACGTTGATCTGAACTTAATGCGTCTGGTAGGCGTGTATTTGTCGTTGAATGGATGAAAAGGCTCGTTTCGTCCCCACTATCAATCGCAATATTGAATTGCCAGGTCACTGACTCCAGGGACGATTGACATCTTACTGTGGTCCGTCTATGGTACGGTACACGGCCTTTCGTAGTCATATGAAACCTGTTACGGACATTTTGACTACCAGCAAAGGTGTAGTTTCGCTAAGTGAAGAGGGAATCAAAGTGAACGTGCGCCGCGGAGTAGGCAAGACTACCATCAAAGATGATGTACTTCAAGGATCGCGCAGTTTTGCGTTCGCGGCGAAAGGGAGCCAGGAACTTGTTGTTGGAGGTAGTCAGCCGCGCCTTGTTCGAGTCAACGTAGAGAGGGGAAAGGTACTGTCTGATGTTGAGCACGACGGAGACGTAGTGAAAATGCGTCGTGGTGGCCATGCAATCGCACTAGGAATGACAAATGGTAAAGTCGACGTTGTGGATCCGAACTCGATGAAAGTGTTGAAGTCGTTTACAGCCCATTCTGGACCGATATCGGACATTGATTGCAGAGATCACATTATCATGACATGTGGGAGTTCACTTCGGAAAGTAGGAGGCTATTTACCGGATCCGCTCGTCAACGTTTACGATATCCGAGCAATGAAGCCACTACCTCCGTTGCCATTTCCAGGCGGTGCAGCCTATCTTCGAATTCACCCCAAGCTCTCAACGAGCTGCCTAGTAGCATCCAAAAGTGGTCAGATTCAGCTGCTCGATTTGATGAACCCGGCGAATGTGTATATCCATCACGCGGCGGTTTCATCGATGATCAACGGCCTGGATATTTCTGCGTCTGCCGACTATATTGCACTAAGTGATGAAGGCGGGTTCATCCATTTATGGAGTAGTGCAAATCCTACTGGTGGATTCACAGAGTTTGCATACCCGCTTGAGTTTCCATCTGGGTCTAGGGACCATTATCAACATTTAGACATGAACGACACAAGTGTGCCATTATCTTCAGTTGGAATGCCTTACTACAAAGAGGAGCTGCTCAGTTCGTGGTCTGACCCAAGATTTGTTTTCGATACGGGGATGCCACCTCAAAAGATTGACTCTGCGTTTATGACAAACTATCCGCAGCAGCGGGTGTTTCCTTACAAGGGCAAGCGGCGCTACCAAGCACAGAAGTATGTCAACATTTCTCAGACTCGCAGGTCCTCCATCGACTTTCCTCGGTTCATAAGCGAAAAGGCCAGGACGGGTGCAGTTGACGATGACAATGCACTTTTTGCAGATGAGAAAGACGAGGACCCTAGCGGGATAAAGGTTCCACGAAAGTACAGAAAGCTGGAGATCCGATACTCAAAGTTCGGTGTAGATGACTTTGACTTCGACTTTTATAACAAGACGCCATACTCGGGGCTCGAGACTCAAGTCGCTAACTCGTATGTGAACTCGCTATTGCAGTTACTCAGGTTCTCCAAGCATATCTACAACTTCTCGATGTACGAATTCGCGCATTGTAACGAGGTATCAAAGCCTTATCTGTTGAATGAACTGGCGCTTGTGTTTGACATGTTGTACAAAGCAAAGGGCAAGCACTGCCGGGCTAGCAACTTCTCAAACGCTTTGATTCGACATCCTACTGCAAGAGCGCTTGGACTTGCATTTGATGATATGCAGCATGTGGAAGAAAACAGCGATATGATCCAAAGGTTTACGAGATTTTTACTAGAGCAGCTATACCATGATGAAAGGGAGATTTACGGCAACGACTTCTCCGAGCTCGGTTCTATTGAGATGACAATTGTGACAGAAGGATTGCAATGTGGCACAGAGGCTGTCAAACGGTTGTCCGCATTTACGCTGGAGATGGTTAGTACTGGTGCTACCTCGGGTGAAACGGGTTACATCTTCCTAGATGCTCTGCAGTCGACATTGGAAGGACAAGCGCAGACGCAAGGATGGTGCGACTCTTGCAAAAAATACGAGCAACTTGGGAGTGTGTGCCTAGTTCAAAAGCTCCCCAGAGTGCTAACCATCAACGTTGTATCCAACAACAGAGCAGAGGACCGCCTGGCGTGGTCGCAGGAAGACTGGCCGGCTCGAAGCTTTGTTATCAATGAATTCCCAAATCGCACTTTTGGTGGCAAGCGACTACGAGTGTCTCCAACTGGATCTGGAAGAGCTTATAGACTCTTGGGCTACATTGCCGAGGTATCGTCGCCAAGCCAAGGTAGCCATCTCATATCTGTCATCAGAGTGGATGGTGACGAATGGTATCTGTTTAACGACTTCCTGGTGAAACACATCCCAGAGTGCGAGGCTCTTGATTTTGCTCGACAGTGGAAAACTCCAGTCACGCTGCTTTACGAACAGTCCGAAGACGGGCTCGAGTTTGACTATGAGGGCTGGAAATCTCATATGGACGTTTCGTTACTTTACAATGATTACTTTGTCGAGGGTCTCCGCAACGAGGCAAAACGCGAATACGAGCTTCTGACGGAATCAGAGGCACCACAGCCTGGCACGCTTGTTGCAATCGATGCCGAATTTGTAGCACTTCGACATGAGGTGACTGAAATCCGCAGCGATGGCACAAAGTCGTTATTGCGACCTACATCGTTGTCTCTTGCTCGAGTATCGGTGCTTCGCGGACAGGGAGGGAGCGAGGGAGTCCCCTTTATCGATGATTATATTGCCACTACTGATCCCATTGTCGATTATCTGACTGAGTTTTCAGGAATAGAGCCGGGAGATTTGGATCCAGTTACGTCGCATCGGCCGCTGGTCACACTGCAAGCGTCGTATCGGAAGCTATGGCTCCTTCTTAACCTCGGCTGTGTATTCATTGGCCATGGTTTGGCTAATGACTTCCGTACCATCAATATTCAAGTGCCTGCAACTCAGGTCATTGACACTGTGGATATATACTACGTCAAGTCGCGGCAACGCAAACTGTCGCTTAAATTTTTGGCGTGGTATCTGCTCGATGAGGCGGTTCAGACTGGTAATCATGATTCTATTGAGGATGCTCGAACGGCTCTGCAGCTTTACCGCAAGTATATCGAGCTCAAGGGCCGGCATATCTTTGATGAAACACTACACCAACTTTATCATGAAGGCCAAAAGTACAACTTTAAGCCGCCAACATCGCGTTAATAGTCAGCAACCCCACCACTACCTAGTCACAATGTAATGCAATTTTGTGTTAAATAAAAAAGAATGCAGCAGTCTTAAACGAGTCTGATAATTCCATTTTGTTGCCGCTGCTGGGCAGCGATCATCTTCTGATGAACCTGCTGTGCTTGAGCATGGATCGAAGGAGCTTCCTGACGCTGTTGTTTTGGCGCGTCTGGGTCGTGCCAGCCTTCGGACCAGATCTTGTTCAATAAATACGGCACGGTTCCAATGCCTGCAGCAGAGCCCGCTGTATTTGCTGTGATATTCTTAGAGTGTGTCAAGTCGTCGAGTCGTAGATCCGACATCTTGTTTATCGTTGTCGCGCTAAGAGATGAGGCTTTTCTTGGGAGGCTCTGTGACAAGGGAGTAGCCTCGCGAGACGACGAGGTCAAGCTTCGTTTTGGTTGCTGTAATGGAATCTGGTTCGAGGACTTATCAGCTCGCACCGTTCTAATACGGATAATCGACTCCACTATAGGATTCCTGAATCTTCGTACGTTGCTGTACTCTTTCATGACTCTGTCATACTCTCGTCGCTCCAGGGTCGGCATATGGTGCAGTAGCTGGTTCTTTTCTATCGATTCTCGTTGCAGCCAAAGTTTCTGCTGGGTGCGATTCGATGGGAACGACGCCGACGATATAGAACTAGTGCCTACGGCCGTACCGTGAGTCCATGTTTGGCCGTCTTCATTAACTCCATCCAAGTCCTGTTGTTAGCTCATCAATCTGCAGTGCCATATGCTTGGAGTGGTTTACGTAGCAAAAGAAATACGGGAGCAGT
The DNA here is from genome assembly GCA_030570855.1 of Tardiomyces digboiensis. Taxonomy (NCBI): domain Eukaryota; kingdom Fungi; phylum Ascomycota; class Dipodascomycetes; order Dipodascales; family Trichomonascaceae; genus Tardiomyces; species Tardiomyces digboiensis. Next base: position 46,412 of record JAJLWU010000007.1, on the reverse strand, counting down.
GATCACATACCTCGTGGTTGTCGGCGAGATCTGAAGAAACTGAAACGACTGTCTCATGTGATAGCTGTGGCGGTGCGGGTGCAAGAGCCGACATATGAGGCATGAATTTTCTTACTTCCTCATCTGCCTCTGAATTTCGCATAAGAGCATTCAGACTAGGGCTAGATTTCGACGACACTTGTTCTGAATCTTGCCCACCCGCCGGCCCAGTTCTGGGAGTCACGGGATCGGATCGATGCTGGACCAGAACATCCTCGTCAGTGTCTTCGTAGGAACCATTTTCGTCGTCAGACTCATCTCGGTCCAATTGTATAATCGGCTTTCGTTCGCCAGTGCTTCTACTTAGTCTCCGCTGCTGGCGGCCGCCATTGAGGAGAATTGAGTCGGTCGACTTAGATCGGCGAAACTTGGCAACAGCAGGAGCCGAAGGCGACGTACTCACAGATGGCGAAGTGGCAAGATGCAGTGGAGTCATTCCACGCAGCTTGTTAAGGCGGGTCGATGACATTGACGCTTTAACGCCGCGGTGGTGGCTCCGAACGGTATGCTTCTGATTCTGCGACATTTTCGGTCGGCGTTGGAGCCCCTCCATCGATTCATTCGACCCCGTAGAGGGCGTCGATGCCGCCTGCTTCTTCGCCGGCATTCGTCTGAGTCTCCAAGAGCCTCGTTTCTGTCCTTAACAAGGGGAACTATGACGAGCAATAGCAGTTCTGCTGTCGATCTGTCTTGGGGGTGGGTCTCGAACGCCCCCACGACTTGTAGTAATTCAGACAAATTAGTAAAAGATACTAACGCTTCATGTTTTTTTTAGTTGGTACCGTGGTGCTGTGGAGGATTCACCGCCGAGACGGGATTATGCGCTTGATTGTGATTGTTGGGTATAGAAATCGAATCGCTGCGATCTAAGACTAGATCATTGATATATTCGTGAGATGTGCGACGTTTATCACATCATTCTACGCCTTAGGCGAAGCGTACGAATACGGTGTTGATCTTAATCTCGCGATAAAACAGAATCAAACGCCTGCTAGTGATATTATTAAGATGAGATGCACTCCGAGTCCTACAGCAGCAGAAAGTTTTTGAGCCGGCCGTATACGAATTTTTTTATCTGATCTAGTTCTATGCAATTACACTTGATATTCGTAGACTGAAGGGTAATCAGAATGTTATATCGCTGCGTTGTCAGACTTCATGGGTGCGACCTGATTACAAGCGAGATCATAGCCAGAAATCTGCAAGGTTGCGTTCAATTGTTACAACACTAGGCCTCGGCTACTGCAAGTAATGTGTTGGCTGGATATAATGATCAAAGCGCAACACGGCTCCATGCAAGTCTCCTTGTGGTTCCTTGCAGATGATTCTGCAAGTGAGAGCATATCGAAAAATAAGTGGACCGGGTCCAACAGATCCTACGCAGGTCGTTGTCACAGAGTGCTGAATTACTAATTCTGCAAAAGATGTGAAGACACCCGCTGCCGTCCACGCCAAGCAGTCTCCTCGTGCAAACGGTCCTGCAAGAGAGATGGTTTGCCGTGATAGCCCGAATCCCCGGACTACCCTCGGATCGGTTCCGCGTTACTATAAAACATCAGGAAACCAAACTGACAACCGTCAGCACTACCAGACATCTGCGATTAACAGGTTCAAGGCACCAACAAAAATGGTACGGCTAACGAAAAGGGCCCGAAAGGGAACGCACACAGCTCAAGCGCAATCTTCTAGTTCTGAATCGTCTTCTAGTTCGTCCCCATCGCTGGTTGAGTATTGCGGTCAACCCCCAGTTCGGCACCACCATTGTAACTGTTTTGTGCCGTACGACCCCAAGAATGAAGAGTTGGAAGATATAACTATCTCAGGCTGCACAATTCGTGTGAGCAAAGGCGAAGTCAGGCGCGCTCGCCACTTTGAGATTCTTGAAAAGTCTAATGAAGAGTGGATCAAGCTAATCAGCGAGCTTCAGCAATTGATAATGCGCAAGGGCTGCTACATGCTAGACACAGATGATCCTCAAAGGGTGGAGAAAATGAAACGATTTTACTACGGTGATGCAGAATGTCAATGTCTCGCTAAGAAGCGTATGTTGTAGAAGGAGATGACACGTGTCCGGTATCATCACTAACAACAGTCCTGAGTACGTTCAAGAATCATTCCGTTGCACTCACAAAGTACGAGTAAGTAATGAGGCTAAAACCCAAACTCGATAACTGGAATAGAAAAATGTCTGGCTTGAGCTTAGGCACTTGAAATGGCACATACTAATTAACAGCTCTCTGCTATTGGATGATCTGCTTGGAATAAATACTATACAATACAGGTACACGGATCCGCGCAATCTTTGAAGTGTCAGCTATTGAGTTTTCTCATTGCTAGGCTACTTACTCATTTATGTACGCACATTCTAGCGCTCATTGCAATATATTACTCGCTTGCGCGGTACTCTAGGTTGTAGTAGCCAGGTGCCACTCGAGTCCACGCTCCAGGAACCCGAGAAAAACCTTTTGAAACTCCACTCGTCTCACGCATTCCTTTCCCGTGCAGATAAGTGCAGCTTTAGCAAGCTTCCCAGAAGCTACTGGTGTCGTGACAGGACGCATATCAACAAGAAAAAATCTGTCAAAGTCGCAAAGTGCCATATTACAACAACCGTAATCGTTGTACAGGTGTCGGAGCTTTTCAAGAGTATCTTGCATCATTCTCACTTTGCTTGCTGACTTAATCATGGACTTTGACTCTTTGTAGTAGTTATACTCTTCTTTTCATCCGTTTTAGCCATCAAAGGCTCAAACAGAGATTCAACAAGAGTTCCCGGCGGGAGAATGACCATGGCCGCAAATCTCTGAGGTTGCCGACCTTGATTCAAACTGAATATGAACTTATCGTCGAGAAAGCGGTGTTCATATGTGAGATGGATGTCACTGTGAACTTCTTGCAATATATCTATAATTCGACTGGAGATCAATTCGTTGCAAGCTTCGGTTGCTTCAAGTCCAGAACAGCAAGCGTAACGGGCAACGTGCATCCTTCCTAGGTTTTGTGTTAGAGAGCGTTCAGTTTTCAAATAAGCAGCCCTCACTTCCTGCCCACGTCCTGCAACATCGTCGTCTTCATCAGTTCTGAAAGGCCCTATCCTCTTAACTTTGTTGACATTGGATGCAACCGTAGGCACGTAACCGTGATATTTGGCTGGCTTGTATGGAAGGAACTCAGGAAATGGGGTCTCATCCTCAGATGAGCCGGACGATCCAGACGCTAACCGTTGCATTTGCGTACAAAGAATTTCGTGATTTCCACGATGATCAAAAGAATAATGCGAAAATCTGCTGATAGTGCGGGTTTCAACTCCGTTTTTGTGAGGTCTAAGTGGCAATGCTTCGTGTAACTGTGCGTGGCATCGACGGACTCACACCGCATGTCGTGCGGCGCGAATCCTATTGCCTATCGGCGCAGCCGCAACTTGCCGCCCTGCAACAAAGAACGCAACTTTATTAGCTATATAGAAAGAGGTATGTTTTCCTTACCATCCTTTCGCTGGACTTAGTTATAGCTTTATGTTCACACGGTCGTGGTCTCACTTTCTTCAAGTTCCTCAGCCATTTCTCCATGTTCCTCAGCAATTTCTTCATGTTTCTCAGCAATTACTCGTTGAACGAGTCCGAGGAACAGGGCCACCTGAGACACGGGCTCTTTACAAGGTGTCTTTCCTTGAAGTAGATCCATGTTCTCTTTACGCCATTTCTTATCAAGGGCCAAGACAGTGAACTTGGGCAAGTCTCCCTCTCTCTTGTCGTAATCCGCCCTGTCGACGAGAATCAGAAAGTTTCCATCATAAATGAAGTACTGTTGGATACCGGTTCGAGCGTAGTAGTTGTCTGTTTGGCGTATAATCTCCTGTATGCCCTTCGAGAATGTTCGCTGTTCGCGTCTGAACAACACTCTTTTCGAGAAGCGGCCACGATGGGGGTTGGCTCCAGGCGAGTCACTTTCAGTTTCCAATTCATCATACATGTACGTGCCAGATTTAAATCCTGCCCATGATAGCTTGCCTTTCTTTTTCACTTCACCGAATAGGAGCGGAATAAAGCTGCCATTGATAAAAATCCCAAAGAAATAATCTGGCGGACGTCGGTCTTTCAATACTAGCTGTTTCCGAAAGCAAAACTTCTAGCCGTAGTATTTCTCGAGAACTTCTCGAGATGGCATCAAAATGCGCATCTCCAAGATTGTTTCAATGTCTGCTTCAGTTCTCACAGGTGCTGCCTTCCTTATGATTCTTCGACAGAAGTCCTTGCCAAACCGCTCTACACAGAAACGCTTAAGTTCGCAAATATTAGCCATGAGCGGACCAAATTTTGTTATGATACCTCTTAAAATAGGATGATCTGGTACAGCTCTAAAATCCACACTTGGAGCAGTCTCCAGTTGTGAACCATCTTCGTAGCATGGTCCGTAGTACTCATCTCCGTTCTCGGTCATTGTTAACGGTACTCAAACGCTCGTTATTGCACAGTACGCGTCAAACTCGAGTTAGGACTAATTAGCTGTCGGCGCGCTTAATCGATGCGAGTTGATTCCATTGGTGAGGTTTGTATGGGAAATATTAGACGCTCTATCTAATTTAGAGGTTGGAGATGGGATTCTATGTAAGATACATATTTTCTGAAGACGAGTGCGCCTCCGCAACATTTCCTGTCACGTTCTAGACTAGAGCTAACTAGACGACAGCATCGTCAAGTAACGTTTCAGCCGTGCCCTTCGGTACCTCTGCCGAGTTCCGAGCTTTATAGTTCAGGGCGGAGATTAGTCAGCAAACCTACGGGAAGATCTGATAAGCGCCACGCCATGCATGCTCACATACGGCTGTTTCTTGTGATTCTCACGACACGTCACAATAAAACTAACTGAAAAACGTTCGCGGTCAAATATGAGACTGCCATTCAAAAATCTTTTGAAAAAAGAAAGAACGGGACGTTCCCGACGTCAAGAAGCGAGTACTGCCGACAAGTCACCAAGCTCAAGCTCTTCATCTGGAGTGGAGGAGTGACATGCAGAGTCTCCCATTCCGCACTTCCACTGCAATTGCTACGTTCCATATGACCCCAAAAATGAAATTCTGGAGGACATTATCGTGGCAGGCTTTACTATCAGAGTTAGCAAAGGTGAAATCCGGCGCGCTCGTCACCTGGAGATTATAGACAAGGCCGAGGAGCGAGAGGATTGCATAAAAGTTATTTACGATATTCAGCAGTTGGTAATGAAAACAGACTGCTACATGCTAGACGCGAACGAGCCTAATGGGGATAGACGGCTTCGAATGTGCGAGAGCGAAGCCTTTAACCGTCTCCTCGACGACCGTAAGTTGCGCTTGTTTCACAACCATGCATCTAGATTCTATTCATTGCTCATTCCAGTATTTTCTACCTTCAAGAAGTATTCTGTTACTTTTACTGACTATGAGTAAGTACCATCGTGAACACTCAGGGAACGATTTGCTAAGCACAGCATCTGGCTCTTAGAGGATCTTGTTGGAATGCTGAATATTCAGTACAGGTTCGAGGATCCCCGCAATATTTGATACGCTATTAAGTACTTCTGTAGCTAAGCATGAAACCTTCTAGCTATTAATGTATTCTATACCCCCCGATTTGAAGTTGAACTGGCCACTATGCATTCGATACCTCGCTCCAGGAATCCGAGAAATACATTCTGAAATGCTGCTTGCCTTGAACATTCCTTTCCTGCGTAAATAAACGTCGCTTTAGCAAGCTCTCCTGTGTCCTTTGTAAGAGGTCGTGCGTCAACAAGCAGAAAGTTATCAAAGTCACAAAGAGCCATGTTACAGCAGCCATAGTCGTTGTATAGATCTCGAAGTTTCGTCAGAGAAATTTTCATGGCGATAGATTTTAATGCTGCCTCGAGTATGGGCTTTGAATGTTTGCGCAATTCAAGTTCTTCTTCGCCCGTCTTTGCCATGATAGGCTCAAAGAGGCAACTAGCAAGAGTACCAGGAGGAAAGATGACCATAGCAGCAAATCGATGTCGCTTACCATTCTCATCTGTACAGTACCATTTAAATTTATCATCGAGAAATTCATGGTCGAAATCAAGTGTTAGGTCCGGATGAACAGCCTTGATTATGCCCATAATCCGATTATCGACATATTCGTCACAAGCTTGGGTAGCATCAAGTTTCTGGCAACATGCCATGTACGAGACGTGGGCGCCCCCTAGGTCAAGAAACAATGACTTGCTCGTTTCAGAAATCTTGATCGGACCTCGCTTCCAAGCTTAGCGACATCCTGGTTCTCGTCTGTTCTGAATGGTCCCACACTTTAAACTTTTTTGACATGCTTCGCCTTGATTGGAGCCTTTTGGTATTTCTGTGGCCTTGATGGACAACACCAAGGAAATGGCTCCTCATCCTCGGACGATTCGTAGAGTTCCAGAGGCATTTTTGGCAACACTAGGACTCGATTCGCAGAAGCGTATAGGTTGAAGATGCACCAGAGGTCGGATTTGTTGAACGGCAAGTGGGCGGAGTTTTGAATGACAGGGTGGTAAGGTTAAGGGTTTGCGTGATGGCGGCAGTCGCGGCGGTTTTCATCGGTTTGGGGTTGGGTCACGGGACTCGGTTGAAACCCTGGCCTGAAGGGCAACGGCCCCTGTGCAATCTGTGGATCTGCTAGATCTTTGAATTAGCGTGAACAATTCAGTGTCAACAAACGAAACAACAAACTAACCCAAACCACACCTAATAACACTTGCCAGTCGGTCGAGACGCGTGGTAATAACGAAATTGCAGAATTGCCATATTACCGCTCATCCACAGAGTAGCAGAACCTAGCAGAGCCCGGCAGAACCTAGCACCTCCGAAACTAGTGCAACTTCGTAGAGCTGCTGCTACACTAGCTATATCTGGAGATTGATATCCATTTTCTCTATAGCATTATAGCAGCGCGTTAGCCTGCCTCGTCCATGCCTCATGGATACGAAGGTACTCGACGTCAATTTTCAGTCTTTGCGCAATTTCGGGGCATCTCTTCAATTATGCCTTGTACGAATCCGATAAAGAGAGCAACACAACACACAGAATTTTCAGAGGGATTCTTTCCTTCAAATGACTTCATGTTTTGTCGTCGCCATCATTACGGGCAAGATGTCCGGGTTCGAGTCGTGCTCCACTCTGTCCACAAAGATCAAGAAACGACCATCGTAAATAAAATAACGCTTCATGCCTGTTCTGGCTGCATATCTATCAGTCTGATCTATCACCTTGTGCATGGCTCTGGAGAAACTAGGAGTTGTCGTCGACTTCGAGCGTTTTCTAGAGAGGCCTGACCGTCCTGAGACTTCTGACGCATCCACTTGTACAAGGTCAGCATCATTCAAAAAAAAGGCCAGATTTTATTCCATTCCATTTTAAAATCCCCTTTTTCTTGACTTCGCCGAATAGAATGGGCACGGTCGTCCGGTTGATGACAGATGAAAAAAAGTAGTCAGGTCGAAGTTTATCCTTCACTGTAACCTGCTTCCTGACAACAAACTTGACGTTATAGAGCATTTCGAGTAGTGTGCGACTGGAATTCAGAACTCGCTCCTCCAGGGGGCCCTCAACATCGGCTTCACTCCGGACAGGACTCGCATTTCGGGGTAGTTCCGGACTATAGTTGGGGCCAAAATAATGTCTCCAGTGCCTTTTTGCTTCACTTATACGAGACATAAGCGCTGCGTATGTTCCTTTAATACAGGACGTTATCGAGTGTACTGGGGTGACTTCCGGAAAAACGAGGGGGGCCCCAGTCTCCACAGAGGAACCGTCGTCCTCAGCTACTACATAACGTGTCCATCTCTTAAATCGTTTCATTTTCAGGCTTCTCAGAGACTTGAATTGTGCTCTGGACTCAAGTAGAGCGTGTAAAGGCGCTTGGAGCGTTTTGGGACATCCAGCGCTTAGAACGACCGTCGGCCCGATAGATATCGAGGCTGTATTAATATGTAATGTCTTCTGCGGACTATCTGTTCTCTCCGCTGAACATACATAAGAATATTTTAGATGGTTATTTAATGAATACGTTCACGATCAGTCGCAAGCGCCTGTCAACTTGTCGCAAGACGCTGTTCCCTGAACAAGTCGAAAGCCAATTCGTCCCACGTCACATCCCTATCTCGGTACTACTTCATTTTCCCCCTACTCATCCTGCTTTGTTTGCTATTGTATTGTTCTTGCGCGGAGAGTAGTTGATCCGCTGAGTACGGACACTCCAATCCAACAGCTAAGAGGTCGCTGCAGAGTGGTCGTCGGCAATTGAGCCGCTCATTTGGAAGAAAGATTAGCACAAGTTGACGGGCCGCAGTATTCTTCTAGCGTGATTCCTTGAATTCAAAGACAGTACGATTGTGATAATTTCTGATCTAATCTTTGTGGGCGGCCAGCAGCCGTGCTAAGGCCACTCGTGCTTAATAATTGAGTCAGCCGTGCTCGAAATCTTTTATTATTATTCAAGGGCCGTCACACTCATCTTAGCACAGCAAAATATACATCAGCAATTATGGTAGGAACGGTAGGCTTTTCGACTTGTTAGGAGCCGTCTCTCACTGCTTATAGCTCTGTTTCGTCTTCCTTCAATTCTTGGTTGTGTTTTGCGATATCTGGGTGCTGCTCTTCAATAACATGGCACACGAGTCCCACAAATAAAGCTAAGCTATTAACGGGGCTGCGACGTTCACGGTCTCCTCCAAATCGTTTCATGTTCTGTTTACGCCAGTGCTTATCAGAACTGAAGATGGTAAATTTGGGCAGTGTACCGTTTTGTTTGTCATAGTCTGCTCTGTCTACGATGATGAACAAGCTGCCATCGTACACAAAATAATGCCGGATGCCGGTTCGGGCATAGTAATTGTCGGTTTGGCGTATGATCTTTCGCATACGCTTAGAGAATCCACAGCCAGCCGGGAATTCAGATTTGCCCATTAATTTCCGCAGTTTCTGCGAGAGAAGGGTGCCGTGCATGCGTTTTGCAGAGGTCTTTTCTCCGCCGCTGCGATCCATAGCGGGTTGCAGCCCATTCCAATCCAACTTGGCCTCTTTTTTAGCGATCCCCGATACTAAGGGCCTGAATTCAGCCGAAAATTCACACCCAAAGGTATAGTCAGGCCGATATGGCGACTTTTTCTTGTAGTAAAACGGGATGCCATAGTGTAACCTGAGCAACTCTTTGGCCGGATTTAATAGACCGTCTTCCAGGATTCTTTCGACCTCCGCCTTGTCTGCACCTGTTTCCGCTTTTGGATCAAACTCAGGCGAGTTGTCAAGCCCAAACCGCTCTACTAAGTGCTTTTTAAAGCCACTGATATAGTGTGTAAGCTCGTAGTATTTTCCTGGCACGTATGATTTAATCGGATGGTCCTCGACGATGAATTTCGCGTCTGCAATCTCCAACTCTGAGCCGTCCGACTCAAGGGGGTTGTAGTATTCAGGCCCCTCTTCGTCACTCATTGCCAGATATTCACTCAAATAGAGTCTCGTGCGTGTTAGAATTGATCCTTCTCAAGAGCGCAGGGTCTCAACTTATTCGTGGGTTCTTGACACGCAAGAAATCTCACGCAGATTGGCAGCAGAGGTTATATCCGTCAGATGACATATTTAAGTAGGCAAGCCGCTTATAATGTTCCCACAGAGATGGAAAGTCAATGCACAGAATTCACTTAGTAGACCGACAGGTCAGGAACACGTAGTCTGGAAAAAAGCTAAAAAAGCTAGTTTGGAAAGCCACGTAGTCTGGAAAGTAGTCTGGAAGAGAGGCATAGGGCTGTTGCGAATATTCGGCACATGCGAATATATTCGCGAATATTAGTCGCGCGGCTTGTAATTACACAAAAACCTACAAAATCACTTGGAGTAATTGGTCGGTGTATACAACATGAAGTTGGCGAACGCTACGATCATGAACGTATGGCCCTTCTTTTGATTGCAATCTGTCAGTAATGCAGGATTTATTTAGAGTGGTTTCTAGTCTATACTATCGTCTGGCAACACTAAAGGTCTCATTGCATCACCGCGCAGAGAGTGTCGTCGTATTCCAACCGCGCTCCACAGCCAAGATATATTTCGTCGATCTGAGAGACTGGATCCGGACCTTGGAATGAATAAGTTTGAGAGATTGAGTCTGAAGAGTCATTCTCTGCTGGATAGTCATAAGGTGCGGTTGAAGGGCCGATCGTCTGAGTATCACCAATCCATTTAAGTTTTGCGGACTAGAGGGAGGGTCCGGCTGTGAAATTTCATCTTCTGGATCGCACTCATCGTCATAGCCGTCGTTTAGAGTAAGAGTAAGATAAAGGGGGTTTCAGCGTAATGCAAGTGACGACGTTGGCCATTGATTTTTTGATTTTTTTTATGTCAAACCGTCCCGGGTAATCGTTGATCGATGGTACGGCTAGCATTTTTTTTCTCTCATCAGGCTTTTTGAGGTCGTGCTCGCACTCAGAGACGTCAAACACAATGCCAAGTGGTATACGGAGACGGAAATTGGCCAAATCCAAAGTTACCAAGGCTACACGCCGACTCAAAGACCGTCAGAGAAAGGTGCCAATTAGCACCAATCCAATCATTGCCGCCAACTGGGATCCTAAGCTGACCCTCTCACAAAACTACAAGAAGCTTGGCCTACGTGCTAAGCTCGGGAACCCGGCCGGTGGGGTTGAAAAGCACATCGAAGTTTGTGATGGCGAGGAAGAAAGCGAAGATGAATCCAAAAATCAAGGAAAGCCGCGGAAACTAGGACAAAACGAAGGTCGTATTGTCCGTCATGAAGATGGATCTGTCACGATAGAATACGCCAATCCCGACGAGGACGTAAGTGGTCTACCGTTGAGAGATTTATTTATCCATGTGGTCAGGCGCCACATTAGAGGGTCAGATTTATGTGAGTTCTGACAACAGTCTGGTGATGAAGAAGAATGGCTTGGGTTAGACGACGATAAGACAGAGGTTGTAAAACAGCTCGAAGACCTGTCAAAGCGAGTTGCCATAGAGGAAAGATCGCAGAGCGAGCGAGAATCCGAGTGGATTCACCGGCTAGTTACTAAGCATGGAGATGATTACGAGGCCATGTTCTGGGATAAGAAGCTCAATATCTACCAGCAGTCCGTTGGAGAGCTAAAGCGTCGGATCAAGAAGTGGAACGAGGCTCAGGCAAAGAAAGGTGCCCAAAATTGAAATAATGACTACATATTTATTGAGGCTTCATGCTTTATGAGTCTTCATAATTTATCATAAATATCCAGCCGTACTACCTTGAGCCACATCACTACCGACTCCGAAAGAGAAGAACCCCTCCTATCCAACGGCTGTTCGGCAGCGTTTTGTCGAAACTTTGGTGATTGCAAAAGAAATTGAGTTGATCTTTTCATAGAAGTACTCTGTTTAAACACAGGCGTATACTTTGTTGTCACCTAATTGTCTTGGTTGCACGACCGATAGGCAACATGGACTTGATACAGACCTCTCACACTTATGTCGACCGAATGGTTGGCGCTTTAGAAACGGGCTCTAAGACGGTTGGCTCAAGTGCTTCATCAAAAATAAAAGTTTTACTTCTTGACAAGGAAACGGTGAGTTGGGTGTTTGTTCGTTGAGTAGGTCGTCATGCTAACTGATAGACTGCCATTATTTCAATGTGCTCGACACAATCACTCCTCCTCCGCCACGAAATATACTTGGTAGAGTATGTTTTTGCTTTTACGGGAGTTATGCTTCACGATCATGTACTTGTCGTCTTGCAACTGAGCAAAAATAATTCCAATCTAACGGCAGCCGGATAGACAACGTAAATCGTGAACGGATGCGGCATTTGAAATGCGTTTGCTTTGTGAGGCCAACAGCAGACACCGTTCAGTTCCTTGTAGATGAACTTCGAGCGCCCAAGTATTCGTCTTATGAGCTCTGTAAGTACTACAAAATGCACATGACCGTCTCAATACTAACTACAGACTTCAGCAACGTATTAAAGAAAAGTTATTTGGAGAGGATAGCAGAGAGTGACGATCACGAGCTTGTTACAAAGGTCCAGGAAATGTTTTACGACTACCTAGTGGTAAATAGAGACCTATTCACGCTGAATCTTATGTCTCCGTCGAATCGAGTGTTTGGAGACAATCGAGATGCGTGGGCTGCTGATTCAATGCACAGGAGTGTCGAAGCACTGCTTGCATCTCTGTTATCCATGAAACAAAAGCCAATTATTCGGTACGACCGCAACTCTGCAATGGCCAAAACGCTAGCATCGGAAGTATCGTTTGCAATGAAACAAGAGCATCAGTTATTTGATTTCAGACGACAAGATACTCCCCCGGTCTTACTTATTGTCGACCGAAGAAACGACCCGGTTACACCACTTTTGGTTCCGTGGACCTATCAGGCAATGGTACACGAGATGATTGGCATTCAGAACAATCGCGTGGACCTGTCTGGTGTGCCCGACGTACCTAAAGATCTCCGTGAAATTGTTCTTTCTGCCGATCAAGATATGTTTTTTGCCAAAAACATGTACCTCAACTTTGGAGACTTGGGCCAGAGCATCAAGGATTACGTATCACAGTATCAGGCCAAGACCGCCGTAAACAAGGACATTGAGTCAATTGCAGATATGAAACGATTTGTGGAAGAGTATCCAGAATTTCGCCGATTGTCTGGCAATGTTTCCAAGCATGTGACGCTTGTTGGCGAGCTATCACGTTTGGTATCTGTTGGTTCATTATTGGAAGTATCCGAATTAGAGCAGTCATTGGCATGTAACGACTCGCACAATAACGACTTGAGGCAGGTACAGGACATGGTTCGAACGCCCACTGTGAGCGTTAATTCCAAGATTCGCCTTGTGGCATTATACGGTTTGCGTTATGAGTTCCATGACCGTAATTCCACCGAAGGCTTACTCGGCTTGGTCGAAACTCAGCACCCCGAGGCAGCTGCAAAGGTACAGGCGGTTCGAGATCTCATTAGTCAGTATGCCGGAAGTCGCCAGCGACAGGAGAATATATTTGGCGGCACTTCTTTTTTCGCTCGGGCTCAGTCTGGAATCAAGGGCCTCAAAGGTGTTGAAAATGTTTACACTCAGCACACGCCTCTGATCCACGATACGCTCAATAATCTCATCAAGGGTAAGCTCAAGAAAACTACTCATCCATATTTTGACCCTGGCGACGGGTCGCTTCCGTCGTGGGCTGCAAACTCATCCATGGCCGGAGGCGATGATGGCGACCGTCCCCAAAACATATTTGTGTTTATGGTCGGAGGTACCACCTATGAAGAAGCTCGTGTTATTGCTGAGCTCAACGCTCTACACAAGGGTGTACGCATCATCCTCGGTGGCACCACGGTTCACAACTCGCGCACTTTTCTGGCAGATGTTGCTGATGCCGCTTCCCAGTGGCCAACGCAGCGGGCTGAAACTGCCGCTGGCCGCCTACACCAGCGTCTTGGCTAGCCATTATGTTGCTCCTCAAATTCCACGCATGCGTATACTTTCTGAAAGAATATTTCAGATGCAGGGTTTAGTCGACTTTGCTACCATAGTGGCTTATGGCCAATGGCGTTCAAGTAGTATGAGTTTTTCCTCGGTTACCTGGCGTCCGCGAATGGAAAATCGGACTGGACGCCGATGTAGCAGTACTTTGCAAATACTTCAAGAATCAGGTGAGCCGACTCTGGTAGTTCTGCATCCACGAGGCCGGGCTTGCCGCTAACGCGTGAATGCGATGGAACTACCGCCATGGGCGGTATCACCGTTCCGTCTGTGATAACCGCACAGTCTTGGATGATAGCGAGCTCTCCAATCTTGCAATCGCGGCCAATCGCTACACAATTTCCAATTGAGGCAGCCTTGCACTCAGTACCAGTGCCAACCACAACATAGTTGCCCACTTTCACCGGCAAGTACTGCTCACTTTGTGTAGTCTTAGAAAATCGTTTTGGCGGAATAATCGACACATTCTCTTCAAATATGCAATAGCGCCCAATGACAATTGATTTTGCAACATCGTCTCTCCTCAGGTCTCCTCGTATACAAGCTCCATGATCAATGACACATCGCTCGCCAATGATAATATGCTCGCTTCCCTTGACATCACATCTTGTGCTGATCCTGTTCCCACTATTCTGGACTGTTAGCGTGGTTTCACGCCTAGGTCACTGAAACATACCGTCTCAAGATAATCGACTTTAGGTTTGGCACCGGCTCGCTTTGGCCGAATCCCAGACGACGGCGGGGCCGTAGGCATTAAAGGAGAGAGGCGAGACAAGGCAACAAGACAAGGTAGAGCTGTATAACGCGTCAACCGGGTCGCATTATGCGGGCTCAGCCGCGCGTATTTCACCTGAACGAAGACGCGAACTCGAAAACGTGATAAAAGACGACACGTTTTCCAAGGTATTGGGCCAACGGCACTGTGACATTGTGGCTGGCTCTGTGACTGTAAGCCAACTCCACCGTGCTGCAACGCTCATTTCAACTAAGATGGCCTCGTCCGACAAGCTGTTTCGTATCCACTGCGGTGTCAAATCCTACGATTGGGGTAAGCTAGGCAAAACAAGTGTAGTCGCTCAGTTTGCTGCTGCTTCAGATAATAAATTCACAATTGAAGCCGACAAGCCTTATGCAGAGCTGTGGATGGGGACCCATCCATCTGCCCCTTGTACTGGCGTGGCCGATGGGCGAGATCTCAGACAGTTTGTCGCCAGCGATGTGTCAGTGTTGAATAAGGACGTCGCCGCCAAATTTGGTGAAGGAGAGCTTCCGTTTCTTTTCAAGGTCCTCTCGATCCGCAAGGCACTGTCAATCCAGGCCCACCCCGACAAGGCGTTGGCCAAAATACTGCACCGTAATGACCCCAAGAACTATCCAGACGATAACCACAAGCCGGAAATGGCTATTGCCATTACGGATTTTGAAGGGTTCTGTGGTTTCCGCCCGCTAGATCAGGTGGCCGAGTTCCTCAAAACTGTTCCAGAGCTTGTCGCTCTGGTCGGCGTCAAGGAACAAACTCAATTCATCGAAACAGTTTCGCCAGGGAATGTTAGCGAGGAACAAGGAAAAAACGTGCTGCAGAGTCTGTTCTCCGCTCTGATGCATGCTCCCGAGGCCGAAGTCAAGAACCAGGCTGCGAAACTTGTTGAACGAGCCTTGGCCGAACCCAGCACTTTCGGCGGCGCCGCTGGCGGCTCGGAACTTGCGCAGCTGATTATTCGCCTCAACAAGGATTTCCCCGGTGACATTGGCCTGTTCTGCGGTGGTCTTCTTCTTAATTATTGTCAACTCAAGGCCGGGGAAGCCATGTTCCTGCGCGCAAAGGACCCTCACGCATACATTTCAGGCGATATCATCGAATGTATGGCTGCATCCGACAATGTCGTTCGCTCTGGGTTTACTCCTAAGTTCAAGGATGTCGAAAACCTTGTGGCAATGCTCACTTACAAGTACGGGTCAGTCGACGACCAGAAAATGTCCCGCCAGCCTTTTCCTCGCGCCAGCGGCGACAAGTGCACATTTGGGCTATACAACCCACCCATCCCCGAGTTCGCCGTTCTTCAGTCACTAGTACCAACAGGTGCAACCGCGACCGTCAAGCCCATCGATGGCCCGTCCATCATCGTCGTCACCGAGGGCTCGGGCCGCATTCGCACCGGTTCTGAGCCATGGGAGGATGTCCAAACTGGCTACGTCTTCTTTGTGGCCGCGGGCGCCGACGTGGTGGTCGAGTCCTCTGCCGACCTCGTTGCCTACACTGCGTTTGTCGAGGCGTGACGGCTAGAAGTTTTAAGACTACTGATTCATTCCGTAACTAATCAATCCTTAGAATTGAGATACTGGGGGTTGCACCCCCAGACCCCTGCTGTTTGGTAGCAACTCGGCGCTGCGCTTGAGTTGAAATGTAGGACAATTACAATGTATTAGTGGTACAGGCGGCATAGCAGTGATGGAGAATGTCAATCATTTCTTCTCGTCGGGAATGTTAGCAGACAGCCACGAGAGGCCCTCGACAAGGCCCTCGCCGGTCTTTGCGGTCGATGCGACTACGCACCACGTGCGGCCCTTGAGGGTGTCAAGTTGCAACTTCTCCGTGACTTCCTTGGGGTGCATGGCCGACGGAAGGTCCTGCTTGTTGGCAAACACCAACAACAGAGCGTCCTTCATCTCACGATCATTGATAATGCGATGCAGCTCCTGCCGTGCTTCATCAATGCGAGCATGGTCTGCCGAATCGACTACGAACACAAGACCCTGTGTACCAGTGAAGTAGTGTCTCCACAGCGGGCGAATCTTCTCCTGTCCACCAACGTCCCACACGTTGAACTTTATGTTCTTGTAAGTTAATGTTTCAACATTGAAGCCGACCGTCGGTACTGTCGAAATGCCTTGGTTTAGCTTCAGCTTGTACAAAATGGCTGGAGTTAGGATCAAGTGGGTTGAGACGCTCTCGGCGGTGGTAGAGTACATACTAGTTTTTCCTGCAGCATCAAGGCCAAGCATCAGAATTCTTATTTCTCGGTTGCCAAACAACTTGGCCTGTGGTTAGATTCAAGCACTACCCATATTGGCACGTGTACCGCTGCTTACCATAATCTTGGACATAGACAACCCCATTGTGAAGACTGGGCGAGAAATCTAACAAATGCAGAGTTACCAAAATGCCAATGAAAGTTCGAGTTGAGGTTTGTGGCTATAGCAGTTGAATGAGGGGCGAGTTTCAAGCTCTAAAAAATGCAGTGTACGGCGACGCGCGAGCCCCCAAATAGTCCAATCGGTTCCTTTAAAGAGAAAATCCCGCGAGAAAAAGGTACTCAAAGAGGACAAAACAGTCACTGGCAATATACTCTGTCAAAGACCGGTGTTGCCAACAAATCAAGGTTGGTGGTGAAAAAGTGGTGGGACTTTAGTGCCCCTGTGCGTTGTCGTGCTTGTTGCTTGTGTGGCCGTGTATGCGGCTGTAATCAGGAGGCGGTTACCCTTCGAGCGGGCTTATAAGGTGTCAGGGGAATGCGGCCACGGCGGGGGACGCTGGTCCTAGTCTGGGACGAGCCGATATCAGACTCTAGTGCATAAACATGAGGTAACAAAGACACTTGACATATTATGGACCTCGAGTCTCTGAGATTGGTGCATTAGACTCTGTGAGGTGCGGCCTGTTGTCAACTGTGTCACATAGGCCGTGGGTGATTTTGCATCTTCTGCAGGGGTCGCAGCTATCTGTTTCCCCTCACGCCCCCTCTCTTGACGTGGATGATATCAGAGGCGACATTCGAGTTTGGCACAATTGCTGGAGCCCAGCGTTGCCAATAGCTGCAAGGTATAACAAACTAAACGAGCTGGCACAGGCAAAGCTAGAATCAACTATCGCCCTCACCCGCCGCATCGTCTCGTGGTGAATTTCTCGGGGCCCGGGTCACCAAGATCTCTCTGGCAACGGTTGAGATTGCGCTGGCAGTGCCAAACAACCACAGAATGATCAACAGGACGACCAGCACCGGCCGACTACTGCCTAGACTGCGTGCCCACCGGATCTGCTGCCCGCAATAGGCAGCCTGACAAGGGCACAGCTCAATTGTGTCCAAAATCGTGGTTTATGTCAGCGGTATGTGCGGCGAAATGCCATGGTAGCCCGATATGGAAATTCACGTAAGTCTGACGACCGAGCCCTGACTAGAAATCGAGACCACATTTTCTATCAATGGTGGGCTATCATATGCCAGCGTAGTGGGGCTAGCCGATCCCGTCAAAACGCCGAGGTCCAATATATTTGTTACAAAGCGGGTCAAGGCGAGCGCTGGGCATAAGATGTGGGGAACGAGCCAGACATGCCGTTGAGCTCGCCAACCGTCCAACCGTCGCCCGAATCTTCCTTCATAATGACAATCTTATCGCCAGTGCGGATCGTGAGCTCATCGGGGGCAGTCGCATCAAAGTCGTAAACTGCTACCATGTACTCGACCTTTTTGCCGCCTCGCTTAGGGGCCACAGATGGACCTTTTTTCTTGCTGCCCGACGCTCCAGCTGTACCGGACGACCGGCTCTCTGTACGGGTCACTGGCTCTAAGATATCTATGTACGTGGCCGGCACTAGGCCTGCCCGGTCCCCAGATGGTGCTTTCACCTTTACCCACCCAGATCCATCGTCGGGCTCTAGCACTACGAGATCTTCTCCCTCGTTGATTGACATCTCATCATCGCCAGTCGCAGTGTATGCGTACAACGCTTTTGCGTGCGTTGAATTATCGGTTGCCGCCGCGGCTGCACCTACCTTGCGCGACCGCGACCGACCCAGAATGGCAGACACCGAGAACCCGTGATGAGAGCTTCGTCTCTTGGAATGAGTCGACGCCCCATCCGACACCGGTTCTTTGGCCTGGACAAGAACCTCTTTCTTGCGGCCGAGCCCAAGAAGCCCGCGACGAGTCTTGGTCATGGTCACCGGCACAGAAGACATGTCCTTATCCGAAGTAGCTGCGTCGATTGTTTCGACTTCGACTTCGTAAGTTACCCGTTCAGTCTCCGCAGAGGTGAGCTCTGAAAGGGCCTGTAGCTGCTTGTTCAACAGAAAAATAGCATTGGTGGCACTTTTGACGCTGGCACCCTGGGCATGTGCTTTTGCAGTCGCCTCCCTCTGGAGCTCGACTGTCTCCTTGAATGCTGATGCTTTTGCCTCGCACTTGGCCGTCGCATCCGCCAGTTTGCGGTCCGCCTCATTGAGACGGCCCCGCAGTACGCCAAGGACATCGTCATCAGCAATCATGCGCTCGTCGTCGTGCCAAATAGGCGACGGCTCGTAATAAAAATCCGTCGGCTCGGTCCACTGGGCAATATTATGCTTAACAAACATGGCACTGTCCAGTGTTGGTTTGTTTTGTGCAACAACGCCCGTCATTCTTTGTAGACTCTCGCCCGTTCGCGTCAAGCACGCCTGTTCGAGCTCGGCAGCCTGCTTCCAGAATCCATTAAGGAAACCAACCCGAGCCTCATTGAGCGCTTGCAAGCCATCTAGCATCTCCGGCACATCTTCATGGTAATACTTGTCCTTTATGCGGTTGGCGATGTTAATTTTGATCAAATACGAGTTCTTTGCGTTGTTCATCTCGACTTCACGCGAGCCCATCTTCTTAGTGGCCTTGTCCTTCTCGTATGATCGAGACGCCTTGGCTCGCGTGTCTTCCATTTTTTGGCATGTGGCATCATAATGCTGTTTTGCCCTTTTGCGCTCGTTGTAGTGGTTGTCACGCTCGGTTATTAGCCGCTCGTTGAATGCAGCGTAGTTTTTACGCAAATCGTCAAATCGGGTCTGGATGCCGTTGATCTGGTCGGCAATTTGCAGCGAGAGCTCGTTTGACAGGCGGCTTCGCTCCTTTCCAATCTGTTCTGTCTGCGTCAGGATTTCTGTCCATGCTACCAGCGATGCATTCTCTAGAGATCCCGGCGTAATCACCGGCGTGTCCCCTACTGAAAGAGATGTACTCAATTTTGCCTTTTTCTCAAAGTATTTCGCTGAAAGAGCCTGCATCTTGGTTGCGTACTCCTTTTCTATAAGAGACCGTTCCCGATAAAAGGCGACAATGTCCTCCAGCCATCGTGTTCCGTTGCCGACCCAGGCGTCCACCAACTTGTATCCATCCTGTGTGTTAATTTTGCAAGAACTCGATGATTTCTAAGACCACACACAGCAATGTTTCTTTCAAAGCGGTATGGCTATGAATTCTTGAATCCCACTTTGCACTTACTTTGAGCTCGTCGCCAAAGGAAACAACCAGCTGCTCCGACGCCATTGGAGGAATGACCCACTCGATTTATACCGTTAACGTTTTGCTGATGGATCTAAGTGTTTCCGTACGAGATAATCTGGCGGTACCTGGTTCCGACGTCTCCAGAAACATCGTCTGGCCCCCACGAACCGGGTGCCGTCGTTTGTGCACAGCCGCGCGTATCTAGAAATGCACAATCTGCAGATACAAAGTTCGTCTCGCTCCGGGTGTAAATTGCATAGTCTTTAAACACTGATCAAGGATGCTGCCCATTTCTGAGAGCTGGCTATGATGGTTAACAGTAAATTTGATGGGTTATTCCTACTGGGTGCATCTAGGTGTCGGCCCTGCCGCATTGAGCACTTTCCAACTTTTGCGACTCCCATTAACTATTCAACCTAACTGAATTCCAAGGTATTTAGCGTGACGACAGTAATCGAAATGTGTAATCGTACATGATGATAGTAATACTCGTATTCTGTTTGTTGCATATAGAGTATCCGTGCGTTGCCATGGAGCGACATCTAAGGTCCGTAGTGTTTTCTGGATTGTTCGTCTGTAAACAGCGTCCTTTGATCCTCACGGCTCTTTTGTCTAATTAGCAATGTCGGGTATGGGGTGATATTTGTGATGATCTTGTAAGATTGATTCTAACCTCAGTTGACTATCAGAGTGTTGCACGTACGTTCTCTCTATATGGGTTTTAGCGTCAGTTTAATCAAGCATGCCCAAGGCAAGCGCGTCATTCTGCATTTAGAACCAAGCATCATGATTGCTACGCCGCGAGTACTGCTTTGTCTAGATACAACAATTGCTAACAGTTGCAGAGGAGTTCACCAACTTCTACTACCAGCAGTTCGACCAGAACCGCGCAAATCTTGGTAACCTTTACGTACGTTGACCTAGCTCCCGTGCTTTGCAGTGATATTGGAATGAACCCTTTGGTGGAATCGACTTTTGATCTGGTATTCGGACGCCCATGATTTGGGTCCATTTTCGGTCTCTTGCTTGTGTGGCTGTTCCTCATTCTTACGCTCCACTCTGTCTTGTTTTGCTCACCGCTCATGGTTACATTATACGAAACCAGCAGATGTCTAAGCAAATGGACTATATTAACTTCAAAATATTTATGCAACCTTGTTCATTGTCCACTAACCGCCAGCGAGATCACAGTATGCTGACCTTTGAGGGCTCTCAGCACCAAGGACAAAAGGGAATTATTGAGAAGTTGTCGTCGCTGCCTTTCCAGTCTGTTCAGCACAGTATCACTACATTTGACGCTCAGCCAGGTTCGCCCAATGGCGATATTATTGTCATGGTTACGGGAAACCTGCGCGTTGACAATGAGGAAAACTTGATGCGTTACTCGCAGGTCTTCCATCTCGTCCCCGAAGGAAACTCTTACTATGTCTTTAACGACATTTTCCGTCTCAATTACTCTGCCTAAGTGGGGCTAAATGTCCTGTTATGTAGGTTCGTGCCATAGAATATACTGAACGTTGCAACGTTTACTGATGTCCCAGAAAACATACGCCAATACGCGTTGATGCCGGAGCCTACGTTCTTGTCCACAGGCCCTATTCATATTCTTACAGATAAAGCTAGCAACTTCTTGAGTTACAACCTTGTATCTTCCAGATCAACATTAGCAACGGCTTGTTGACAGAATAAACCAAAGATGCAACCAAAACAAGCACAAAACGACTGCAGCAAGCAAAGATGGGCAAAGCTTCAAAAACTACTATGATGGTTTATCATTGCTTGTAAGTCGCTCACATTTTGGGCATCAAGATATTGCGCACACGAAGCAAATGACACTGCTCGCATGTCTTGCTTCGCGGCACAAAGAACGATCTCAGGATCCCGTCGCAGCTTAGCACCAGCATACTTGAACGACTTCCAGTAGTTTCGGATGGACTGTAAAACGACTTCCCGATCGTTACGCAGTTGGCGGGATGAATACTGCAACGCTAACCCCTCTTGTTTCACAGCTTGAAGAACAATCTCTCTTTTACCCCGCAATTCGACGGAGGAATACTGCAGTGCCAAGCCATCTTGTTCCATGGCCACGCTGACGATCTCTTCATCAT
Source organism: Tardiomyces digboiensis (assembly GCA_030570855.1). Lineage (NCBI taxonomy): Eukaryota > Fungi > Ascomycota > Dipodascomycetes > Dipodascales > Trichomonascaceae > Tardiomyces > Tardiomyces digboiensis. The sequence continues at coordinate 24,530 of JAJLWU010000007.1, read as the reverse complement.
TCTGCCACTCGGAGGTGAAAAACCTTAGGGCTGACCCACACTGTCTTACCGTCGCGAGTGCGATTTGCCGATCGCCATAAAGCTCGGCAGAGACAAACTCCAGTGCTTGCCAATTCCGTTTCACAGCTTTGACAACGACGTCCCGATCAGCCCGCAATTCTGGGGAAGCATATTCCAGTGCCAGAGCATCAGAGTTATTGCAGTGAGTACAATCTCTCTGTCTCCGTTAAACTTTCCAGATACTCTCTGAAGAATTATTCGGCCACTGTATTTTGCTGCAGCTAGAACAATCTCACGATCTCCCAACAGCTCGGGCCGTATATCACCTGTGTAGTGTTTGCGACTTTTCAACGCCTCGAGAACGATCTCGCGGTCCCTGTCGAAGTGTGCAGAAATATATCCACCAGACTTTGCCGCCAGCAAGGCGAGCTGACGGTCCAGCCGTAGCCGTGGAGAGGCACCATAAAGCGCATCCCCGTTCCGTTTGACGGCTTCAATAACAATCTCCCGATCGTTTTTGAAATCAGTTGGGGCATAAAATAGTGCTCTCCAGTTACGTTTGACTGCTTGGAGGATGAACGTCCGATCATTCTTCAACTCAGCCGAAACATAACTCAATACTTTTTCCTGCCATACGACAGCTTCAAGAATGAACTCTCTGTCACGCCGAAACTTGATCGGGGAATATTGAAAGGACCTTGGATCACTTTTGGCAGCTTCCAGAACAACCTCCCTGTCACGTCGCAACTCGCGAGATATACGGCGAAAGTTCAATCCATAGCCTTTGACAGCTTCGAGAACAATCTCCCGATTGCCGCGTAACCTTGGAGAGGCGTATTCTAGCGCTCGCCTACAATGTTTCACAGCGAGAACAACTTCGGCGTCATCCTTTAGCTGAATAGAAGCATTTTGCAGTATCCCCTTGCCATGTTTGACGGCTGCAAGGACAGCTTCCCGTCGTTGTACCTTTCACGCCCACATCCAAAATAATACGCATAGCGATTGTTTCGGATAGCTTCAAGCACGATTTCCCTATCATTTGCAAACTTGTAACCGCTTATATCCCGCGGGTGTAGCACTCCGCTCCTCAATGCAAAGAAGCTAACATCTTTAAGATAGTGCCATGGTGCTGGAGGGTTCTGATTCAACACTTTTAAAACCTCCCTCTTATAACCAGTACAATCCATCAACCGGCACAGAAGCTGCCCCTGAACATCACTATAGGACGAGTAGCGATTCACAAACGCGTTCATGGGTTTAGGCAGTTTGTTGGAAGTGGAACATGTCTCTATGACAACTACTAATCACTTACTGATTAGTTATCTACGTCATCCCACTCCAGTCCTTTGTTACACTGCAGACTACGACGTACTGCAAGTACCATCCTTGAACTTACTTTCTACCACCAGAACTTACTTATGTGTAAATCACGCCATGCCTCAGGTATATATTACTCAGGAGGTCATGCTTTTACCATAGTGTAGTTTCACTTACTATACTCAACAATCTCACTTTTATTATAAAATACTAAGATCTTCACTAAGGATTACGAAATCCTACCCATTCCAACACAGTTGTTGCTTCAGTTTGTCGCTATCCGCCAGAGCTGCCACATATTGGCTCTGATGTCCACTCGCTACCAGATTAACGCAATCTATGAATTGTAAATCTTTTGCGATCATCTCAAATATCTCAAAAGGAAGATCTGAAAGCGTAGTCTGTCGCCTGCGAGTTTGTCTGAAAGTAGACATTGTGCAACGTATTCTGGGAACTCTTCTGTAGTTGGACATCAATTCACCGTGTGGCAACTATACTACGTGAGGTGCATGCGGCACGTATGAGATAGTTTTTTACATCCAGTGTTGTCGTTATCTACGGTCAGTACAAAATGCATTTCAGATCTGCGGAACCGCGTGGACGAAGCGTGAAAGTATTTCCATCAGACAGATGCAATGGAACTGACGTATTACATCTACAACAAATTAAATAGACTCTTTTTATGTTGTTCTAAAGATGATTTCAATTCAATTGGTGCAGCCAAGAAAAAAAAATAGACATATGAAAAAACGAGTGATATTTTTGAACCCGATCACGTTCAGCTTCAATCGACTTTGTGGACCGTAATGATCGCATCCTCCCCTAGTGATTTGCGGCTTCCGTCGCTATCTCTAAGTCATCCTGCAACCTAGGAGATGCGTACTCGAGCGCCTTCCAGTCTTGCTTGACTGCTGCAAGAACAACCTCTCGATCCGCCTGCAACTGGGCGGATACATACTTCAGAGCTGACCCATCCTGTTTGACGGCTCGTAGAACAACCTCGCGATCACGCTTATAGCGAAAGTCAAGAAACTCGAGTACTCGCCCACACGTTGCAACGGCTTCCAGAATGATCTCCCGGTCATCCCCGAATTTTTTCATAGCAAGGCTAATCACGGATCCATCTTGTTTAACGGCTCGAAGAGCGAACTCACGATCACTCCAGACATTAGCCGATGCAAGCTTGAATGCTCTTGGGTCTTGTTCAGCAGCCGCTAGAATGATCTCTGGATCGGCCCTCAACTCGGCAGAGAGAAAATTCAGATTCATACCACCTTTTTTGACAGCTTTGAGAGCAAGTTCACGATCGTTGCGTAGGTTTTCCGATGCGTATCGCATCGCCTCGCCATCATATTTGATTGCTTCCAGAATGATATCTCGGTCGTCTCGCAAGTCACTCGATGCGTATCTTAGTGTTGCATCGTTTTTTATGGCTTCGAGAACTACTTGGCGGTCTCGTTGCAACTCGTCGCTGGCACATCCCAGCATCCGACCATTTTGTCTAACTGCTTCCAAGACAACTTCGCGATCACTCTGGGCCACTCCTAAGCAAAATCTCCAAGCTCGGTCATCCTGTTTGACAGCTTCAAGAGCAATCTCTCTCTCAGATCGAATCTCATTCGAAGCATACTGAAGGGCCAGACCACATTGTTTGACGGCTTGCCGGACGATTTCGCGATCTCCTTTCAACTCAGCAGAGGCAAATTCTAGGGCCCGGCCATCTTGTTTGACGGCATTAAAAACGATTTCCCAGTCTTGCAACAATGACTCGGACGCGAATTTCAATGCTTTTCCCTGCTTTTTGACTGCAGTGAGAACAATTTCTCTGTCTCCTTGTAACTCGGCAGGAGCCAACTTGAGTGCACTCCCATTTTGTGTGACGGCCGCAAGAACAACGGCCCGATTTCCACACAAGATGGTTGAAGTATACGCAAGAGCTTGCCCATTCTGTTTGACGGCTTCTAGAGTAATCTGCCGATCACCGCGTGACTGAGTCGAGGCATATTTGAGAGCCATACCATCCTGCCTCACCGCTTGTAAAACGATTTTCTGGTCGCTCTGTAGCTTTTCTGAGGCGAATTCCAACGTCAGTCCATCCCTTTTGACGGCCTCGAGGACTACTTGTCGATCTCGCCGCAACTTGTCCGAAGCATAGTGCAGTGCCTCCGGATTCTGTTTGATGGCTTCAATAACGAGATCCCGATTATTTTGCAGGGCTTCTGAGGCAGCACCAAGTGCCATTCCCTCCGATCGGACGGCTTGCAAAACAATTTCGCGGTCACCTCGCAGCTTGGCAGATGCGTAGGCCAGTGATTCGCCTCCGAGCTTGACAACTCCCAGAACAAACTCTCGATCACTCTCCAGCTTCCTTGACGAGTACTTTCTGGCATTCTCGTTCTGTTGGATGGCCACAAGTGCGATATCGCGATCGGCAAGCCACTTTTCGCAGTCGATATCGTGAAAGCTCACCACTCTCATTTTGAGGGCAAAGAAAGCAACATCTTTCTGGAACTCCATTGGTGCCGGAGACCCTTTGCTGATAACCCGTTTAATTTCGCGTGGCCTCACCATGCCACGTATCACCCTATACAGAAACTGACGGTGGAATTCGCTGTACGATTGGTACCGTTCCACAAATTCGTGAGCGGGTTGTGGTAGCTGCTCACTCCAATTAGCCCCATTCAACACAGCAATCACAGAATCCTTAAATCGATGATTCAACTGCCACAAGCGCAGCACGTCTGCCAATTTGAGGTTACTCAATATCTTGTCGAATAATTCAAAAGGAAGATCCGAAAGCATGGCAGGCGAACGTGTTCGTCTCAGAGGAGGAGGCATGTTGAAATCACTTTCTGATGAGGCTCCTCCGACTATTTAAACAATTATTAATGCGCCGCCAGGCCCTGTGTTGTTTCAGAAGGTGTGTGCCCAGGTTGATGCGCGCCGGCACGGCTAGCTGCAGTTTTTAAGGTTACTTGGATGAGGTCATCCCCTCTATCGCCTTATTTCCTGACTACCAAAAGTCTGCACTACTTTAAATACAAATTGGAAACCAAGAATGTCATGCGGGTAATGCTCTTTGAAAAATTAAAGGTTTGAGGCTTCAAAGTGTAGTCAGCAAGTTCGAAGCTAAGGACTAGGGTACGCATTGGATGCAAAGTTCCCCTGAAATCATGCAAGGCAGCCGGTCCGGTGTTCCGGCAAGGCAATGCAGCAGCGGCGTTTGACAAAAAACAAAAAAACTCAAAAATGGTGTCCTCTTATATTATCTTCGCCAAACGACGGGGTACGCCAGATCATACCAGCTTGCTCAGGAACGAGTGTATTGTGACCGTTACAAAATCAGCATTGTTCAAATCGTTAGGTTGATCTTAAAAAGCCACCCACAAGCAGACGACAACGATCAAGTCTTCAAAACTGCTGCCAAGTTTTTCCAACTGTGTATTTTCATGCTTCTTCTTGGTGACGTCACGTATTGTTTTGTGCCCGAGTTAAGGGCTGTCGAGTTTGGATTATTGCTAGGAGAACGCGAGAAGCGTGTTGATGTGACGAATATGTCTACTAAATAGAGCAGAGTTCTCGGCGCCGGTCTGTGAGAGGCTGATGCCTACGGCTTAGTTGCATCAAAAAATAAGCTCACGCTATCCGGTTTTTACGCAGTCAGCGCGCCTGGAACGACAGCAAAGACACTAGCATGCCCGTATCCCTTATAGATGCTAATATATTAACGTTGCTAAATCACTGCGTTTAGATTATAGGCTCGCGGTCCGAGTGGAGTTCTCACCCTAGACAGCACAGGACGATCTCACATTGAATATGCAGAATGCCGGCAATAGAATCTCTGTTTCTACTCCATTCAGCAAAGCTTTGAGAGCGACTCATTTGACCAAGATGTATTTTAAGGCGTAGCCCTAAGAATAATCTTCTGATCGCGCTGCGACCGCCGGGTCGCATATTTGAGTGCCAATCCATTCTGTTCAACAGCTGCGGTAACAATCTCACGATCGCCTCGTAACCGAGACTTGGCAAACTTTAGTGCTCGTCCATCCCGTTTGACAGCTTCTAACACAATTTCTTTGTCTCCCCGCAGTTCAGCGGAGGCAAACCGTAATGCCAATCCACACAATCTGATGGCTGCTGTTACGATTTCTCGATCACCCCGTAGTTCACTGAACGCGAATCTCAGAGCCCACCAATCTTGTTCTACGGCAAGTCGAACGAGCTCCCGATCTCCCCGAAACTCACCAGATGCGAAGCTTAATTTCCTCGGATCCCGCTTGATATCTTCGAGAACGGCCTCTCGATCACCCAGCACTTCGGGAGAGATAAATTTTGATGCCTCTCTATAGATGCGACGATCACCTTGCAACTCAGCAGAAGCATAATTCAGCGCATTCCAGTTCTGCTTTACAGCCTCAAGAACAATTTCCCAATCTCCTCGTAGCTCTGCTGACGCAACACGCAGTGCTCGTATATCCTGCTTGACGGCCGCGAGAACGACCTCCCGATGTGCCCGCAGCGAACCTAGCGCAAACTTCAGTGCCAGCCCATCCTGTTTGATAGCCTCGAGGACGATATCGCGGTCTCCCCGAAGCTCCGACGAGGCAAACTCCAATGCCAACCCACACTCTTTGACAGATTCAAGAACAATCTCCCGACCATTTCGGAGTTCGGTGAACGCAAATCTTAGTGCCAATCCATCCCATTTGACGGCCTCGTTAATGATCTCTCGATCACCCCGAAATTCACACGAGGCAAAGTTAAGTCGGCGGACATCTTCTGTCACCACTTCGATGAACTCGTCCCGATCAACTTGCAACTTGGGGAAGAATTCTAGTGCTGCGCAAAAGAGCTCCCGACTACCTTGTAATTCAGCGGAAGCAAATTCCAGCGCGTCCCAGCTCTGCTTGACAGCCTCCAGAACGATCTCACGATTGGCTCGCAACCTGCTAGAGCCAATTTCAGGGCCTGCCAATGCTGTTTGACAGCCTCTTCAGCGATCTCCCGGTCTCCCAGCACTTTACCGCGGGCATATTGAAGTTCAATGCAATCCTGTTTGACTGCCGCCAGAACAATTTCTCGATCTCTGCGTAATTCAGACGACACGAACCTCAGTCCCCACAGATCACCCTCGCCACTGAGGGCTGTGAGAACAACTTCCCGATCGCTTGTAATCTCAGGGGGTGCAAAGCAGAGCGCCAAGCTGGTTTGCGTTACTACACTGAGAAAGATGTCCCTGTCACTCTTCAATTCAGCCGAGGCAAACTTGAGTTCCCCCACGTCCTGTTTTACGGCCCCGAGGACGATCTCGGGGTCACCTCGAAATCTTGGTGGAGCAGAACCCAGCGCATCTGAATTCTGTTTGATAGCTCGTAGAACAAACTCGCGATCATTTTTCAAATTATCAGAAGCGTAATGGAGGGCGGGTCCATTTCGTTGGACAGCCATGAGAACGATCTCTCGGTCACTCTTCAAATCAGTGGAAACATACCAGAGTGCAAGTCCATCTTGTTGGACGGCTTTGAGAACAATTTCCCGATCATTTCTCAAAGCCTATGGAGCACAAAAGAGCGAAGTGCCACTTTGTTTGACTGCTTCGAGGACGATGTCCCGATCATTCCTCAAGCCCGCAGAGGCATAAGAGAGTGAGGAGCCCTTTTGTTTGACGGCTGTGAGAATAATCTCCCTGTCGCCTTGTAATTCAGTGAATGCAAAATTCATGGCCTTGCCATCCTGCCTGACAGCTTCGAGAACGATCTCCCAAACTCCGCATAACTCAGTGAACGCAAATTCTAGTGCAAGTCCATTCTGTTTGACGGCTTCCAGGACAATTTCCCGGTCTCTATTCAAGTCACCGGCATACTTCAGTGCCAGGCCTTCCTGTCTAACGGCAGCAAGAACGATATCCCTCTCGCGTTGCATCGCCGGGGAACAATATTCGAGTACATTGCCATTCAATTGAACAGCTTCCAGAAGAAACTTCCGGTCTCCCTGCAATTTGGCAGATGCATCTTTCAGCCCAGAGGCGCGTTGCTCGACTGCTGTGAGAACGATCTCCCTATCGTTTTTCAACTCAGCAGAAACCCATTCCAGAGCCTCGTCATAGGTTTTAACTGCCTCAAGAACGATCTCTCGATCACTTTGCAGTGCCGGCGAGACATGTTGCAAGGCACTCCCATGAACTTTGACGGCTTCCAGAGCAATCTCCCGATTACCCCGTACTTCTGGAGAAGCGACTTGCAAGCAAAGGAACCCTCTAGAGTGCTTGACAGCTTCAATTCCAATTTCCGGATTAATCCACGATCTGAGATTCAATGTCCAGAAGAGATATGATGTGGTTGTTAATTGCAAAGAAAGCGACATCCTTTTGGTAATCCCGGGTTGTGGCAGTCTCCATCAACATTATGAGGACATCGTTACGCCCGGCAATCCGGCGTATCAGTCTACATAGAAACTGCTGCTGAGCTTTGCTGTATGACAAGTAGCGTTCTAGAAAAGCGTCGGCGGGCTTCGGTAATCGTGGACTCCACTTGATAGTATTCAACACGGCAACGACAGCCGCGCTCATTCCCCGACATAGCTGGAGCAAATGAATTAAATCCACAAAGTCAAGACTCCTCGATATCTGGTCAATTATGTCATAAGGTAGATCTGGCAGCGTTGTAGATGGACGACGGTCGTGCATCTTTAGAGCACCCCATTTTACTTTGTCCTGGCAGTTCTGTCAGTTCTATACAAATGCTTAGTCATCACGAGCTTGATCCTGGGAAGTAGTGACGGGCGGGTCGCCTGGGAACTGCGTTACTCTTCGGTTACAAATCCATTCTATTAATCATTGCATTGGTAATGCCGACGATTTTCGAGGACAGTATCTCAATCTGAGCGTAATGTAAACCCGAGTATAAGAACTATCTCCAACGAGGATTTCGTATCTCCCCTGGGCTCATTCTGTGTTTTCTCGACGACGCGGGCCATTCCTCTGCTGGCTACCGAGCGTACTTTCATGAAAAGGCGCTTTGTTCTTCGCCACTTGATTTATTTAGTTGCTTCTAGCACAGTTGCCCGATCCCGCCGTCGCCTACGAGTGTCAGCGCAGATGCATTCTGGTTGACGGCTGCGATAATAATCTCTCGGTCCGCCCGCAGCACTGCGTCTGCAAATTTTAGAGCCCGCCAATTCTGCTTCACAGCAGCGATAACAATCTCCCGATCTCCCCGCAACTCAGTAAATGCATATCACTGGGCCATGCCGTCTCATTTGACGGCTTCGAGAACAACTTCCCGGTCTCCCCGCCACAAGCCAGAGGCAAAGTTCAACAACCTCGCGTTCTCTCTAACAACTGCGAGCACAATCTCGCGATCACCTTGCAACTCGGGAGCGATGTACTTCACTGCATCGAGAACGATATTCCGATCGCCTTTTAACTCTTCAGATGCAGATCGTAACGCCCTCCAGTGTTTCCTAACGGCTTCGAGAACGACATCCCGGTCGCCACGCAATCTGCGGGAGGCAAATCTTAGAAATAAGCCATTCTGTTTGGCAGCTTCCAAAACAATTTCCCTGTCATCCTGTAGTTTGCGAGAGGCAAATTTTAGGTACATCCCGTTCTGTTTGACGGCTTCCGAGACAATCTCCCGGTCACACCACATCTCGCTCTCCCTGGCGATCACCTGAGGAGCTCGGTTCAGTCTAATGGCTTGTAGTAACACAACGTCTCGATCACTTTGCAATTCAGCAGACGCGTAGCGCAATGCCAATACATTTTGTTTGATAGCCTCTAAAATAATTACTCGATCTCCTCGCAACTCAGCAGAGGAATATTTTAGGGCATATCCATCCCGTTTGACGGCTTCGAGAACGACTTCTCCATCATCCTGCAAGTCCGCACATGCATATTTCAGCGCCATTCCATGCCGCTTTACCGCTTCGAGGACGACTTCTCGATCACCCCGCCACTCGGCAAAGCCAAAGCCCAGAGCCTGCCCGTCGCGCATAACAGAAGCGAGGGCCTCATCCCGATCGCGCTGCAAGCCAGGAGAAATAAATGGCAGAGCTTCCATAACAAGCTGGCGGTCACTTTGCAAATCCGACGAGGCAAATTGAAGTGCGTTCCAACTCTGCTTAACACCTTCGAGAACGACTTCTCGATCGGCTTGCAAGTCTGCGGACGCAAATCGTAGTGCATTCCAACACTGTTTGACAGCTTCGAGTGCAATCTCTCGGTCACGCCTCAACTCAGCAGAGACAAATGCCAGTGCCCATCCTTGTCGTTTAACTGCTTCATGGACAAAGCTGCTATCACATTGCAACTCGGCCGAGGCAAATTCCATGGCTGACCCATTCTGATTCACTGCTCGGAGTACGATTTCCCGGTCACCGCGCAACTTAGGCGAGGCATATTTCAATGGCCTTCTTGCTTGAGAGCTTCGACAACAAGTTCATCGTCGACTTGCAGCTCAGCCGACGCGAACTGTATTGCACCCGATTTTTGTCGGATAGCTTCAAAAACAATCTCTCGATCACGTCGAAACTCTAATGGAGCATCCCTCAGTGCCCACCCATTCTGTTTGACGGCTTCGAGGACAATTTCTCGATCGTGACTCAGCTCATATGGCTTGACTTGACTAAGTGGAAGCAGCTTCTTGTTAGTCGCAAGAAGCGCGACATCTCTTTTAAATTTCCATGGCGCTTAATATCCCCATGTACGCAGAGGACTAGATATCTCGCAATGCGTCGCAGTACCACCTACAATTTGACACAGGAGCTCCCTTTGGATCGGACTATACGACAAATAGCGCTCCAAAAATGCATCAACAGGTTTTGGCAGATTTTGGCTCCATCTCTGACTCAATACTTTGATAGTAGAATCCCTCGTAAAACTATTTGAGTCGTACAAATGTAGCAAGTCAACCAAGTCTAGGTTACTCAATATCGTGTCGAGTAACTCAAGCGGAAGATCTGAAAATGGGCTAGAGCTACCAGACATCTAGTTGATCATGCTTCTCAGGGAAATGAGATCCAGAGCAGAACTAATCGCAGCAGCTTCACGGCCTGTAATCACGCCTAACTTATACCCATGTCAAACTTGGTCAATGTCGTTTCTCTGCTAGGAACCGATGCTCCGTACAGTGTGGAGTATTGCACGGCTGTGATGCATAGAGCGTGCATGCTTTCACAGGCTGGAACGCGTTGACACCACCAATCAACTTCAGACAAGTAAACTTTGCTGGACTGTCGGCGGCAGACGTGAGTAGCATGGCAGAGGACACCCTAGATATTCCTGCTGTCCCACGACGGCCGACTCGGTCCCCCAGTGTAAGTGGAGCCTTTTGAGGTTGCAACCCCACGGTGGGTGTCTGGCGGCGGCTTTGTCGTCAGGGCTGGAAGATTACCACAGCAAGGCGGTAACATGTTTATTTAAAACTGTCTTTCTAACTATAGACGGGGCCAGCTGCTGTTACAACAGCTGTGGACCCGGTGGTTGCCACATTACCAGATAAGGGGGCCCCAGCTGACCAGATCAACGAGAACTTTGAGTTTGAGACAGTCAGTCACCATTCAGAGGTGGCACTGGACCCCGTGGCGACTACTTCTGGGGCAATTGATGAAGATCACATAGAGCGAGTGCGCGAGAAATGCGTGTTGCAAGGTATCAGCGGATCGTTGCAAGGAGGTGTACCAGACGGTGACGGGAATAAGGCACACGATCTGAACCTGGCGCCAGAAACCACGGCCACGGGTGACAGCTTTGTAGAATTGAGGCAAAGAGGCAACAGCGTGGTTGGAGAAGACGTTCAAGAGACGATTGCGGAATCCCAAGGCGAGAACTCGGCCTTGTCATCTCTGACCTCGGTACAATCGCTTCCTGGTTCAGACAGTATAGAAATCAGTCAGCATGAAATGACAATGGTTACGGCTGGTGAAGATGATGAGCCTCACACAAATATTAGGCCATTAGCCAGGGCGTCAACCAGTGAGGGTGTATCGCCGCCCCCTGAGTCGCCAGAAATTCCAATAGTTCCGGCACGCCCAAAGAGGAATGGTGGTGGATCAAGCTCGAGTTCTGGAGGTGGTGATGGCGATGTATCGGATGTGCCACACATTCCGAGGCGTCCAATGAAAGAAGATCAGCGGCATATGGCCACGATCCAAGCTCCTGATTTGCAAACAAGCACCGCGTCAGTACAAGGGACCGATCACGTACCAATGGATCATTCGTTGCTGGAACCGGGAATGGAATCTGTATCTAGTGATGCAGTCCCAGATTACAAAGATGATGTAACTCCTGCTATCCCCTCTTCGAGACCGAACAGATCCACCCCTGCATCGGAGACCAATGAAGCGGGACCGGGCACGACGACTTCTTGCGGAAAAGGAAGTATCCAGGAGGACACGTCAGTACCGTCTCTGCCTGCGATTCCTTCTTCACGACCGAAGCGGTCAACTCCGGCGCCTGCTAATATGCCCGACTCGAGAGAGATTAGTAACTCGGAATCGCCGTCACAAGTCATACCTCCCGAGCCCTCAATGCGGACTGTCGGATCGGCTCCAGACCCCAATGTGGACGGTGATGATTCGATGAATGCAGAGACAGAAGGCTCCACGGACAGCGGTGCCGGACGTGATCCAGCAATCGATCCTGAAAGTGCTGTCGCACATCAGGTAGTCACCCCTGCTGTGCCGTCATCTAGGCCGAAAAGATCAACACCGGCTCCAGAGGTAAAGAATTCAGAAGCCTCGTCACGGAACAATGATGGCGAAGCTGAGCCTATAAAACAAAAAGCGAGCGAATCGGTGCCGGAGGGAGCTCCTGTCGGTGAAGCTAAGCCACCGCCCATGCCAGCCTCCCGACCTGCCCGTAAGCAGGAATCTGGTAATCCCGATTTTGCTTCACACACGGTCGCGCCCAATGAACAAGCAGAAGTCGGGCATGGAGCTGTTGAAATGATTCCGGCCAAGGCTAAGCCAGTTCCGCCGGCTCGACCGGTAAAGAAGTTTGGTGCGACATTCAACCCTGTTGACGCACAAGCTGGCACTGCTCCTAAACCAAAGCCTAAACCGGCCGTGGGGTCCAAGATTGCTGCGTTGCGTGGATCTTTGTTCAATGATCTTAATGCAATGATTGCGAAGGGCCCTCCAGTTCCTGGAATGACTCCTCATAGGACCAACGATTCGGAGCGAGAGCTATCAGAGGCTTCGTCTGTGCCCAAAACAGTTTCTGGTGGAGATGCTGAGGAAGAAGATGAGCCGAGACTTACCAGCGGCGGGGATGTTCGCCGAACTAGGGCTAAGGGGCCGCGTGGAAAACGACTTCCAGCGGCTGCTCAGACGGAATGGACTACTAGCGTAGGAACTGTATGGGAGCTTCCGCTCATTCCCCAGTCAGAACCTGTGAAGGATGTTCCCGAGGTTGACGCAGCACATGAATCTGTGATCGTGCCAGCTGCTTCAGCGGAGCCAACTGAGGTGGATATTGCGAAATCTGCTGACAACACACTAGGACCGGATAATGAACAGGAAGGAGACCAAGCAGCCACAATAGAGACTTCCCATGAGCTAGCCCCGACAGCATCTGCTCAATTGTCAAGCAGTAGCGACGAACCACTGGCTCAGATTCCGGGTGGAGCGGCACGTCCTACGGCGTCCCCAGAGCGTCATGGTGAGGATGGTAGTGCCCTGGAAGAACCATTACCTTCTAAACAAGAGCAGTCAATGTCAACTCCGGCCAGTCTTCAAGCTGCCCACGAACCGGCTGAGCAATCGGATGAATCTGCCAACCACGTTTCAGAGTTGAAGGCGGCAGCTGCCGACATTTTGGACTCGACACCGCCAGTCACAGATTCCTCAGTTCCTACTGCCGATGCAGAACTGTCAGGGTCGGCTACTGCCGGACTCGAGCCACCCATCCCCGATCGGGAACCTGGCTCTCTAGTCTCTCACGGCCAGCCCTCGCGTTCTACGACCGAGACCGGATTGTCAGAGCCCGGTAACGTCGTGCACGAGCAGCCCACCGCGGATCAGAGGTCTGGCACTCCAACCACTGATGGCAGTGCGAGCGAATTATGAGGGGCCCGCGTCGGACATCGACTGCCACGCAACAAGCAATCCTTGTGCCCTCCGGTGCAGATGTTCGATTCACCATTCATTGCTCAGGTGTCTAGGGGGTGATTGAATTAGCATACAAGGCAAACTGAACTGTATCGGCCATTTGCATCAGTAGTCGATGCGGACCATTCCGTAGCGAGAATAGAATTATGGGAATTCAATCCTAGGAGTACATATGTCTTGACGCACTCAAAGGTTACTATCTAGCACGCAGTTTTCGTGCGAGGTTGCTTTGTGGCACTGTACATGTCAAACGCCTCCCCGCGACACTTACTTTAACAGGGCGGAAACTGCATTAAAGTTCTCTACATGTCGCATGACCGGGAGCACCCAAGCTCAATCGCCGTAGTCGGAGTGATTCAGGGGAATGTTTACTGGCGAAACGCGACGCGTCCATGCTAGCATGGAAAACCACGCGTCTGATTCCTGCCAGCACTGCCATCATGACACCATCATGCGCCAGGATCTACACTTCAAGTTTTGTAGATCTAAAAGATGAAATATGAAAAATCGACGAGCAACTGACAGCAAGTCCTGATACTAATTCATTTTTATATTCTCGCGGACCGCAACGAAAGCGACGGCAGGGAGTCCTTTTGGCCAGGGTTGAACCTCCTAGTCTGCAATTATAGTTATGTTATCGGGACTATGTTGTTAAATTAGCCTATAGACTGCCCAGTGACGTGAACCCCTGAGTTCCATGGCGCGCAAGGCTATATTGGAAATGCACCTACGGCGGGAATTGTGGCTAGAATTTACCGGTGCATAACTAGAAGATGGCCAAGAGACGATGCACAAAGTCTCACCAAGGGTGACATGGATCTGCCGAGCTCCCAAGAATCTCGGCAGAGGCTATGCTGGCTGGCAACGCCACGTTTCTCTCCACGAGTTACTTGCGCATCTTTTGATTTAAAGTTCAAGTTATTGAGAGCGCGAAGCATTTAGCTTTGGCAGAGTGTTTTTACTTTATTCCCCATCTTAAATTCAACGTTAAACGCATCTGCAGGAACATGCATATCGCATGCACTCACTCCTTGGTGGTCCACAGCAACCAGATCAAGTTGGTGACGAAAATATACTCATTCGACAACAAGTATTTAAGCTTTTGGAACCTTGTAAGCATTATAAAGTGATCTGAATAATCAGCTGGCGCTATAGGACTGCTCAGGCTATGTAATGAGATCGCAGCGGTACGGGTGGCGATGCAGGCAAACTGAGCGAACTAGATGACAAAGTGCCATGAGACAAGAGATTTAATAAAGGAGAAAGCTGAAATAGATATTGCTCGTCGACGATTCGAACTCGATTCATAACTCTGCTTTGAATAAAAACCCGCAACAGAACAATGCGCGCCGCGGGTCGCCAGATTCTAGGGTCAGGGGACGTAAACACCCTTGACCATTGGCAATATTGATCGGCCTATTTAAAGCAAACAAGTCGTTTTACACTGCTTCTGTTGGTTCACCAGCTCCTCTATCTGTGGCGGTGGGTTGTGTGTTTAGTTTTCTTGTGATTTCCAACGCGTGTGCCCGTTTAGACCCACGCCTCGCATTCGTTCGACAACTCTGTTTTTGTTTATTGTACATTGAACGGTATGTTTTGAATTTTACCTAGCAGTTGTTAGCAAAGGATGTTCACTAGGAGAAGTGTAATAGCACTTGCTCAGAGGAGATGGTCGCATATGTGTATTTTCCGTTGGTCGATAGGAAGCATCGACATTATCACAGGCTTATATCAAGTCGAAGCAGTACTACATTTCTATTTCGATGATGGCGTCTTGAGTACGAAGTGGGTGATGTTGTCTCGCGTATGATTGGGTGATAATATTCTAGAATACTGCTCGGTTGTGCCTCAGTCATACAATCATGGACCCCCTGAATTTGCACTGCTATTGTGGACCAAAACATGCCACCAAAAAGTACAGGCTCTAACAGCAGATGAAGTTCCAAACTGTCGCAGCGGCCGCAGCCCTCGTTGGCGCCGCGACCGCAACACTGCCTCCGATTGAAATCACCGGCAATGCATTTTACCCAAAGGGATCGTCTGAGAGATTCTACCTTCGCGGAGTCGACTACCAGCCTGGTGGCTCGTCTAACGTGACGGACCCGCTGGCGGATCCGGCCACGTGCCAGCGTGATGTGCCCTACTTCAAGCAGTTGGGTGTAAATATTATCCGTGTGTATACCGTCGACAACTCTGCCAACCACGATGAGTGCATGCAGGCCCTCGACGATGCTGGCATCTACCTGCTTCTTGATGTCAACACACCTCGCCAGTCGATCAACCGCGCCGACCCAGCTCCCTCGTATAATGCAGCTTACCTGCAGCACGTCTTTGCAACCATCGACGCGTTCAAAAATTACACAAACACGTTTGGTTTCTTTGCCGCCAACGAGGTCATCAATTCGGAAAACACTACCGACACCGCTCCCTATATCAAGGCGGTAGTCCGCGACATGAAGTCATACATTTCAAAGCAATGCGACCGTACCATCCCAGTGGGCTATTCGGCCGCTGATATCGCAGATAACCGATGGTACCAGATGGAGTACTTCAACTGCGGTGACGAGTCGGAGCGCATCGACATGTTTGGTATGAACGATTACTCATGGTGTGGTACTGCGTCTTCGTTCCAGATCTCCGGCTGGGCTGCAAATGTACAAAACTATGGCAATTACTCGATTCCCATGTTTCTTTCCGAATATGGCTGCAACACTGTGAGTCCCCGCACTTTCCCCGAGGTCGCGGCCCTCTATTCGACTGAGATGTCGTCGGTGTACTCTGGTGGTCTTGTTTATGAGTACTCCCAAGAGGCAAACAACTACGGGTTGGTCCAGATCAATGGCAACTCCGTGAGTGAGCTCCCAGACTATACCAACTTCAAATCGGCTCTTGCAGCCGCCCCGGACCCCACTGGTAGCGCAGGTGCTACTACCACTCGCGTTCCTGCAACCTGCCCGGGCTACGTCAAGGGCGAGTGGGACATTTCGAATGATGACCTCCCCGCAACTCCCAGTCAGGCCGTCGAGTACATCCAGAATGGAGCCGGCACCCCGCTCGGCTTCAATGGCCCGGACACCCAATGGTTGGGTAACTCGAGCCCGTCTGGCTCGTCGGCTGCTGGAAGCGGGTCGTCGGCCACCACCTCGTCATCTTCGTCTGCCGCGTCATCGTCCCATTCAAAGAGTGCAGCTGGCTACGTCGCGCCGCCAAGCGTTTCCAAGCTCGCTGTCGGATGTGCTACGTTTGTATTTGCCAGCATTATGGCTGGTGCTGCTCTCCTCTAAGCTCTCCCTCAGTTGTGATCCACATTTAATACCAATAGATAACACTGAGTTACACATTATTTGCACGAGGCTATTGCCTCAGCTTAGAATTCCAGCACTCCCATGTATTTTCACGTGCAACTTCAAGACTCCATATATTTTTTTGGTTTTTGTTCGTAATTTATCGTGATTCGCCCGAGGTTGGTAGCAAACGATGAGGTGTCCAATTTGTCACTTGTGTTCAAACAACTCCCAACTCGTCCAATTGTCCCCGTCCACTCCTCCTTTGAGCCCGTGTCTAATCGTCTCTAATCGGTGGCTCTCGTTACATCAATGGTATGATTTAGTTGTTTATACTTGCGACGCCAAGATTTTGATCCTGGTGGGTTTGCGTATTCCTAGAGATGCGACGTGTTTAGCGCGGTTCGTTTGCCTACTGGCGACAAAACAGAGTGCTTTTTTACTAGGTTGAGCTTGTGCCGACCTTGATCCATTTTGTGCTTGAAGTGGGATTTTGGGACTCGTGATTTATTTGTATGTCACGTTTGCTTTGCTAACTGCAGGACTTCGAGGAGTACGAGGAGATCGATGGAGTGCGGTTCTCATGGAACTGCTTTCCGTCTACAAAACTAGAGGCGTCGCGATTAGTGGTGCCGATCTCGTCGTTATACACGCCTCTGAAGGAAAAGCCGGATCTTGCAATTCTTCAGTATGAGCCGGTGACGTGTCGCGCACCCTGCCGCGCGGTTCTGAACCCATTCTGCCAGGTGGACCAGCGAGCCAAGATTTGGATCTGTCCGTTCTGCCTCTCTCGAAACCAGCTGCCTCCCCACTACAAAGACATCTCGCAGAATGCCTTGCCACACGAGTTGTTGCCGACAAGCACGACGATCGAGTACGTCCTGTCACGTCCTGTGCAAACGCCGCCCATCTTTCTGTTTGTAATTGATACATGCCAGGACGAGGAGAACTTACAGGCCCTCAAGGATTCGATTCTTGTGTGCCTTAACTTGTTGCCGCCCAATGCTCTCGTGGGACTGATTACGTTTGGTGCCATGACCCTGGTGCATGAGATTGGATATAGCCAGTGCAGCAAGTCGTACATCTTCCGTGGTAACCGTGACTACACGCCCAAGCAGGTTCAAGAGATGCTCGGCCTTGGCCCGAGACCACAAGGTGCTGCTGCCGCTCGCCCCCCTCACCAGACGCCATCAGTCGCACGCTTCCTGCTGCCTGTCCAGACTGCAGAGTTCCAGCTCACAAATATTATTGAGGGACTCGAGCGCGATCCTTGGCCCGTAGCCTCGGACCGCCGGCCTGTCCGCTGCTCGGGCGTTGCCCTCAGTATTGCGGTGTCGCTGCTTGAACAAACTTTCCCTAACTCTGGTGGCCGCATCATGTTCTTTGCGGGTGGTCCTCCTACAGAGGGTCCCGGTATGGTTGTGGGTCCCGAGCTACGTGAGCCTATCCGTTCGCATCATGACATTGAGCGAGATTCTGCAAAACACTACTCCAAGGCCATAAAGTTCTACGAAGGTTTGGCAAGGCGTGCGTCGACAAACGGTCACGCCGTTGACATCTTTGCCGGCTGCTACGACCAGATTGGTATGCAGGAAATGAAAAGCTTGCCCAACTCGACGGGTGGCGTTATGGTACTGTCGGACGCTTTCACAACTTCGATTTTCAAGCAGTCTGTGCAGCGTCTGTTCAACAAGGACGAGAGCGGGAACCTCCTCATGGGCTTCAACGCCTCGATGGATGTCCTGACGACGAAGGACCTCAAGGTCAGTGGCCTGATTGGTCATGCTGTTTCTCTCAACAAAAAGAACAGCTCTGTTGGTGATACTGAAATTGGTATTGGTGGCACCTCGTCTTGGAAAATGTGTGCCATCACTCCAACGCACACATACGCAACTTACTTCGAGGTGGCAACTCAGGGGTCGTCCGCCTCGGGAGCAGGTGGAGTGCCGCCTCAGCAAGCAGTGATTCAGTATCTTACGCACTATCAGCACTCATCGGGTACATATCGACTTCGGGTTAGCACTGTTGTGAGGTCTTTGATGCCTGGAGGCGATCCTAATATTGCTGCATCGTTTGACCAGGAGGCTGCCGCGGTGCTCATGGCTCGTATTGCTGTGTACAAAGCTGAAGTCGATGATGGCCCCGATATTCTAAGATGGACAGATCGTATGCTGATTCGCTTGTGCCAGAAGTTCGCTGATTACCGCAAGGACGATCCTGCATCGTTCCGTCTTGCAATGAACTTCTCTCTATACCCGCAGTTCATGTTCCACCTACGACGGTCACAATTCTTGCAGGTGTTCAATAACTCGCCTGACGAGACTGCTTACTACCGTCATTGTCTGAACCGCGAGGATCTCACAAACTCTCTGATTATGATCCAGCCCACATTAATCTCGTTCACCTTTGATCAAGAGCCAGAGCCCGTCTTGCTCGACTCGGTGTCCATCAAGCCTGATCACATTTTGCTGCTTGATACTTACTTCCACATTCTGATCTTCCATGGTGAGACGGTTGCAAATTGGCGCAAGGCTGGCTACCAAGATCAGGAAGAGTACGCAAATTTCAAGGCACTACTTGAGGCACCGCGACAGGAAGCCTCTGAGATTTTGGTGGATCGGTTTCCTCTACCTAGATTTATTGACACCGATGCCGGCGGTTCGCAGGCTCGCTTCCTTCTCTCTAAGCTCAACCCGTCAAATACGCATCAGACGGGCGCCTACAGCACGACGGGGGCTTCAGCCGTGGTTCTCACAGACGATGTCAGTTTGCAGACTTTCATGGGTCACCTACAAAAGTTGGCTGTCTCTGGTAGTTCATAGATTGCTACGTGTAAATTTTGCCATTTACGTTCCGATTGATAACCTAAACCACCAGCAACAACTAGCGTAGCCTGGGATCGGCTCAGACATTTAGGAAATAAATCTTTGCCTCTGGGTCTGCCTTGCAAACGTAGCTGACTTGGAACTTTGCAACGCAGTTTTGTTGTAGTTTTGTTAAATCGTTGGCCAACTTCAAGCAAGCATGGGCCACTTTTTTGAACGCATTATAAACACCACAGAATTCGAGAGCTAGTACGCCATTAGAGAGTATAAATAGGGCCATCACAAGTTTTGGCTTCGAAAACAAACAAGTTCTGAATGGGATTTTCCTTTCTCCCAAGAACGTTTAGGATATCTTGTCCGAGCACCCCGCCCACAACCGCCGCGACAGGTGAAACTTCTACTCCAATGTTTTCAGCAAACGACTTGGCGTATTCCTCTGAGACGACACCAGCAGGTATGCCCAGTTTCCGCGCCATGTCAACAACAGCGGCGTGTGCGTTTTCAGTAGATAATTGGCCCTTCCAGTAAGCGATGAGCGCAGGCAGCGCCGGTGATACTTTAGCTAACTTGCGCCCGCGGAACTTAGATCCAAATGGCTCACTCAGCGCTCGGTCAACGGCGGTCTCTAGCGATACATATGTTTCCTCCTTGGTAATAGTCTCCAGAACCCGGGGCCCATCTTTCCTTGTTGTTAAATCTACAATGTTTCGCGTAGCAGTCTCTCGCCCGACCTTTGTGGGGACATTTGGCTGATCTCTCTCTCTGACGTTAGCCCACATCGTATCAAGTATTCTCCGAGCAAACTTACATTTGAAATGTATGCTTGACCAAATCTGCAAACACGTATCCCGAAAGGCCAAAGAGGCCACCAGCATAAAACGCTTTGCCGACTTTTCTCGTAGCTCTGTTTATTCTGACAAGATCATCATAGGCTAACTCAGTGGCTACTACGACATCAAACTCCTGAATCCAGTCGTCGCCAACCTGTGACAACTCTCGCTGGTCTATCTCTAGTGAAACTCGCGGGTTCAGTCGCTGTATTCTAAACTTAGCCGCCTCTCCTCTCTAGTGTTAATATGGTTGAACGCCCTTCTGGCAAAAGACTTGGCACACCTACATTCTTTCCAACGTCTTCATCTTCCAAGAAAAACTGGGCTCCCAGGTCTTCAGACCGCACGACACTGCTGTCGAGAACAGTCAGCGATCCAATACCCGCCAATACAAGAGCCTTGACAACTTCGTTGTTTAATGCACCTAGGTTGATGACCAGAATTCGGGAATTTCGCATTCTGTTGTTAGAATGTCAACGTCAATGGAACTATAAGTAAATATAAACATACCTAGCTTGGGCATCCATGCCCCACAGGCGGATCTGCCGGTCGTACAAAGCGACCTCATCTTTCGTCAGCCATCGCTGGAAATATGTGCAACAGTCTGAAACTTACCCGCGGTTATTGCCGCCTCCATGGTCAGGTTGGTTGTCCTTGATCAGATGCAACTAAACTCATGTGTCCGTGCATGCTCTGCAAGACTAAATATGCGCATTCATTCCAATAGTGCATAATATTTTTCGCCCTGTTTAGTAGACTATGTCCTGCAACCGACAGCCTCTGAGTGTGTGTGAAATAAGGTTCACACTCGGCCGTCACGATACTGAGTAGCTGAAGCTACATAAAGGTTGTTGGCCTCGTCTTCTAGTAAAATGATGTTACGATGCTTGTGAAGGGCGACTCTGGATCGAGTCAACCTCACTAGATCATGTGAGTGTGCAAAGGTAATGAGCCACACTTAGACGTTTAAATTCCTCTTGATACTGTGTCTGTGCCGCTCAGAAGCTCCTCCGGTGAGCGTTATCCACACGCTACTAATCGTTAATGACCATAAGTTATGTGTCACACGGCTAAACATCGCCGTGTCTCGAGACTGAACGGCAGAGGCAATAGATCGACCAGGGCACGAAGCGAAACCAACTGAAATAAAGCGATGGACTTAGGGCGGATATTAGACGGAACCCCGGAGCCGACGGTGGTTCTACCATCTCTGCTCCTAAATGGCGAAAAGGCGACAAACACATCTGGAGACTACTGTTTGCCTGTGCCCATGACACAATTTCAAAAGACGCTGGCGGACCAGGTAGTGAGTGCCCACTACAGCGATATCCTCAAATTCTTTGAAACCAATGATCCTGTCATGGTCAACAGTCTGAACACTCTGTATATCAACTCACAGCTGGTTGCAACGCATCCGTTTCTGCTGGTCGATCACTACCTTCCACACAATATGCTGCTCAAAGACGTCCCACATCGCCTGGCCCAATCTTCGGGCAAGTTTAAAGTTCTTGGCGACATACTTGACATTGTCAAGGATCTGAAGCTCAATATTGCGCTGGTTTCGCGTCCAGGCAAGTCGTTTGATCTTATTGAGGCATTTGTACTTGGCCGCTTTGTCAACTATCGGCGGCACTCGGGTGGATATCTTCGCGAAATGTCGGAATTGGACGAAAGTTTGTCGACCGTGCATTTGATTCCTTCTTCGCAGTTTGACGGTAATTATGTGCCAGGGAGCGACCGGTTCGATTTCATTCTGGCGTTTGACGCGACGTTCGACACGACAGATGGCTATATTAGTGCAATAAGGACGGCGCGGAGGTCGACACCGTCGCCCATTGTGCACCTTGTCCCACTTAACTCAGTCGAGCATGCAGTCCTTAAGTTGCAGGAGAAGGGCGAACAGTTGAGCGAGGGACTCTTTCTTCGCCGAATCTTGGCAGCCCTGGTTGTATTGCGAGGCAAGGTGGGCTCAATTCCAAGCGAGCTGCGACCGGTTTACTCTGGTAGCCTACATTATCTGGCTCCTTGGTTTGCTGCCCCAGACGGGCCCTGGTTGTTACCAGACATCCCCGAAGTACGCGACTACACGGCAGCTGATGTTGAGAAGTCTTTGCTCACAGAGGTCTATGAATCCCCTTATAATGCGCCTTCAGCTAGCCTGAATGCAAAAGATGGCGCAGATGTACGTTCCCACATTAACGCGCGCGGATTATTACATTGGTACTAACGGCAGCGGGGTAGTTATTACGACTTCAAAAGGTTGAAAAGAGAGACAGACGTGATCGATAGTAAGAATACAGCACACGATACGGACCGCGAGAGAACTGCACAAGTCCTGACGCATTCGCTATTGCAAAGGCTGGATGATCTCGTGCAAGAAAACGAGCTGCTAAAGAGTGAGGTTGCCAGCTTCCGAGAAACAGCATCAAAACGACAGGTACAGTTAGAGGAAACGGTTGATGAATTAGGAACAATGGTCAAGCGCATTGAGGAGCTTGAAATCCAAGCGGCGACGGCCGGTAGGCGAGCAGAGAGAGCACAGGGCGACACTGACAGAGCTCGAGCTGCTCAACAGAAGGCTGAGGAGGAACTTGAGGCCGTTAGGGAAGACCTCAAGAAGGAAGTTGACAAGGAACTCATGAGTCAACAGCGCCGAAGGATTGGGGAACTGGAGACGGAGCTTGAAAAGTCAAAGGAACGAGTGACTGCCAAAGATAAGGATATAGAGTACATGCGAACGGAATATCAGCGAGCTTCTGCTGCAGCTGTAGAGGCACGTGGTGAGGTTTCCGCATTGCAAGAAGAAAATGCTCAACTACGGGTCAAAGCTGATGGGGAATTTGTCCGTTTGCGTATGCTAGCATTTGATGACCAGAGAATAGCTGCCGAAGATAGGGTTAAGGACCTCAGTTTTCGGGTCGAATTTCTAGAAGAACAGCTCAAACGAGTAAGCGATAACGAAAAGAGCACTTCGCGGTCTCGATATACCTCTCGCGCCTCATCGGTTCCTCGCCGCACCAAATCTCCAGCCAGCTACTCTCGACTAGGTTCTCCTAGTGTCTAACATAATCAATTGCTCTAATCCGCGCTCTACACTAGCTCCATTGCAGAGCAGTGGGGCTAGTACAGAATACTAGCCGCCTGACAAGGACAATATTATCAATGCAATCGTAATTTTTGTATGCTTTATCATAACTGTGACCACCAACTACCCAGAGAGTTCTGTAAATGCAAGACGCACCAACTCAGACGCCACGGGGAGTCCAGAGTGACACATTGCGGTCACGTCGACCAGAAATTACCCCCGAGAGATCGGGCGCGATATCAACACTCATGACTTTGTCGGAATCTTGTAGTGTTCTCTGAAGAGCCCAATTATCCGCTGACCAGAGCTTGACTGTCTTGTCATACGAAGAAGTGACGAGGAATGTGCCAGCAACTGGAAGCGAGGACTCTGAATCACGTATGTCGCCAGAGAAGAAGCGCACGTCCGATACAATTGAGTTATGTGCTGGAATAGCGAAAATACTCTTCATCTGCCGAAGGTCCCATACCATAACGCTGTTATCTGCACTCCCGGTGACGACTTGATATCCATTCGGAGACCAATCAATAGAATATATCTCTCGCACATGACCGTCAAGAATTAGTGCCGTACGACCTGTACGAAGATCCCATACCCGTCCAATGGCATCAAGCCCGCCGGATGCAATAAGGCTCCCGTCGCACTGGAACCGCACAGCGAATACTTCTTTTGAGTGTCCCTCCTGCTCAAGCAGTTGACTTCCGCTCTCGACATCCCAAAGACGCCACGTGTAGTCGTATGACGCACTAGCAATGTATGTTCCAGTAGGATGGATGTCGACACGCGCCACACGTCCCTCATGTCCCAAGTAATTTCGAAGTGGCTTGTCACTGGCAGTTGTCCACAATTTAACATGACCCTCCAGGCCACCAGATACAAATTTTTCCGCACCTGCTTCTCCGGGAAACCAGCATAACCCAGAAACATTACCAGTGTGGCCCTCATGGTACGTCTTCACCGAGTCTAGAGTCTTGGAGTCGAGCAATCTGATCGATCCAGACCAGTCACCGACGGCCACTTTGCTCGAGTCGCTAGAGTACCGTGTCGCTGATACAGGCCGCTCAAATCCAGACTGTGAGCC
>JAJLWU010000006.1:0-75764 GCA_030570855.1 Tardiomyces digboiensis | reverse complement strand
GCGTGGTCCTGGGTCGAGAAGATGTTGCACGACGACCAGGTGACCTCTGCTCCGAGAGCAACAAGAGTCTCGATCAGAACCGCAGTCTGGATGGTCATGTGCAGGCATCCAGCAATACGAGCGCCCTTGAGGGGCTGGACGTCAGCGTACTGGCGGCGGGTCTCCATGAGGCCGGGCATCTCGTTCTCGGCGAGCTCGATTTCCTTGCGGCCGAAAGCGGCGAGCGAGATGTCAGCTACCTTGTAGTTTGTGGCAGTCATTCTTCTATTGATTATAAGTGAGTGTCACTTGAAAAACTGTGAAAGCACGGTGCCAGCGAAGCTTTTTAACACCTTTGGGGTGCAAAAAATTCCACCCTTGCCCAAACGGTCCACCGTTTCACGTGGTGCCGTGTACCAGGGATCATTCGCGTCTATCGTTTGGATTAAGTACCGAACCCGGCTGGCAATTTGGCACTTCTAATGCTACATCGGGGAGACTTATAATTCGATATACATAGACTTTGAAGAAACGTAGAGCAAGACACAGACTGAAAGATTTTAAATGAACTTGTGGATGTGGTGATATTTAGAGGGACCATGTATGTAAAATGTCAGATACACTACATATATGCTCCCATGATGCAGGGTGACGATCTGCATCATGCCTTCACCATGACCTTGAATCAGCCGAAAGAGACGCCACGTACCTCTTGCTCTTGACAATCCAAATAGTTGCTGCTTCCTCCGAAGACTGTAAACTGTCTGTCCCCACAGCAGGTGGCTCCCGCAGGGCTGGCAACCCTAATGCCCGGATGACACACGGTGATTAACGAGGCTGAGCATTAGCCACCATTACTTGTCTACAATTGCCGCCTGCTGGTTAATGTGGGCTGACTGCAATTGAGGGGACAGAAACTCCATCGTTAATAACGTGTCACGCATGAGAAACGACGCCACGTCAAAAAGCGGTGCTGTCAATAATCACGAATTGCCGCCTGAACCACACGTGCCTGATGAGGATCCACCACCTTATACTCCTACGGCAGAACCTGGTACCACGACTCTGGATGCGAATGTAGCCCCATACCATAGGCCACCACTGACTACACAACGTCCTCCACAGCCTCCTCGGCCCCAACAAGTGACGCCCCCGCAACAGCCACCTCGACCGGTGCCCACCGACTCGAAGCAGCGCCCGTCGAGCGGCAATGGCAGCGGCAGCTCCTACTCTGGGAGACCACACCAAAGTGGTTCGAGTAGCTATAGACCACCACCCCCCCCTGGACAATATCCTGGACAGCAGTATTCGCCTGTGCCGCCACCGTCTCAATATCAAAGACCGCAACAGCCACCTCCTCCGGGGAGATTGAATCAAGGACCTAGGCCACCGTTTCAGTATCCGCGAGGGTATTGGTGTCCAAAGTGTCACAATACTTCGGTCAAACTCAAGAATGGCCTGCCGTGCCAGGACTGTTATGCGCGGTTTGCACGTCAATCCAACAATGTGGTCAGCGTTCCACCGGCACCAATGTTTGGTCCAATGGGGTCGTTTGTACCTGGTATTTGGGGACCGACCTCATTATACGCAGGCCCAGGGCGTGTTGTTCGGCCTGGGGATCCGGCAATTGGGGGCATTTTATGTGGGCATTGCCGTGGCCGGGGCATGATCAATGATCTATTTTTCGAGGACACCTGCCCCACATGCAGAGGCCTCGGACGTTTATTATAACCTTGACGAACCGGTTTTAACGATTTATTCACCGCATGAGGGCTCTAGGTTTTGGAACATAATGATGGCGACGATGCTCTTGCATTAGTATAGGTAATACAGGCACTATAAAGTCAGGGTGCATAATCCACCATCCACGGGTTGAGTCTATATCATTTTGCGGGGCCGTTGCCGTGGCCCGTATCAACTGTCCACGCTTCCTACAGTGCTGCACATCCCCCCTCCCCCCACTAGCGCTACTGCAGAAATCTATTCCCAACTAGATACTAGTACGAAGCTTGCTCCAAAGCTCTCACCACAGAAATGCTTCTTCAAAGTAGTCGACTCGGCCGCGATCGTTGAGATCGAGATAATCAACAACACTCTCACGGATGCTGTCCATCATTGCGGGCGGGCCACACGCCAGAACACAGGCAGCACCAGTCGCCTCGGCGAAAAAGTCTCGGATAATTGTCCCAAGCTCTGGGCGGCTGTTGTGGATATTGTTCGTCCAGTCACGCGAGAATTTTGAAATAATTCGACTTGACCTTGAGTCATAGCGTGAAACTCGAATTGTGCTTTGTGACCTGTTATCCGATGCTAGATCGATGTGGTCAAACGTAACCTCTGAAGAAGCCAAGGTTGAGGGTCGATGACTCTCTGTGGATGCGGGTCGTAATCCAATTGACGAGTGCTTGCTGGAGACGTATACACGTACTGACACTCGGCCAGTACGCGATATATGGTCGAGTCGATCGTGGACCCAATCAGTCTCTGAATATGCCCGTACCGACCACACAAGCACAATGCGGGCTGGGCAATCTGCGTCCTTAATCTTGGAAAGAAATTCAACGTATGGAAGGGCTCCGGTCACACCGACTCCGCCTGCAACAATAAGCACATCGTTGTATCGCTCAACAGGACAATGGTGCCCATACGGACCTTCTATAACGACTCCATGCTCTACTGATGCGACTTCTGCACCTTGCTTGGTTAACATACGCATCATTTGCTTTGTAATACCAGTACGAGCCCGGCAAAACAGCTGGAACGACTCTCCCTCGGCTGAAGATCCGACAACGGAAAATGGATGCCCTTCCCAGAAGCGCAGGCGACCAATGTGGATGAAGACGTACTGGCCTGGCTTTGGCCTCCAAAATTTTGGCGTCCGGACCCGCACGTTGACCACGTCACCATCGAGAATCCGCATCGACGCATATGAAATTCGCTTCGACCCTGTAACAGGAAGAATAAACAACGATACATTGAGGAATAAGATACGCCCAAATCGCACAATCCAGTCAAGGGCCCACAGGCCAAATGATACATAGAGCGTCTGCCTGTACCCAAGTCCGCGCAGATGATAAATGGTAGACACATAAGACGCAATGGCGCATGCAACGTGTAATCTCAGAAACCACTCGTACTGGCTGGCTCGAAAAAACCCGGCTGTAATCGTCATGGCAAACAAAAACATTGCCGAGACCCCCCACCGATAGTATGGCAAAGGATAAAAGTACTTTACCATGGATGCTCCATAACTTGCTGAGAAAACATGCTTTGTAACGGCGTGAACGATAAACTGGGCATACGTTACTCGGGCAATGGCCCGGTGGTATGTGTTGAAATTTGCAAACGACCATCCAGTCAACCAGATTAGAATGTTATTTCTCATTGCAAAAAATGTAACCAATGGTAGTTGAATTACTCCAATAATCCCAGATCGGTCAGACACAAAACGCATCATTTCCTTCCAGTGTGTCGGGTATAGTATGTCATTTTCCAGGAACTTGTAGGGAACAACGAGAAACACAACGTTCAAAATTAGATAAATGACAATGTATATCGACTCCAGTCGAGTCGGGATTGCGAGATGTATTCCCAATATTTTCAACTTCACCAAGTGACGGCGGCCGAAAGCCGCCGGAATGCTAATACGTTTTTGCCACCATCTTGTTAGAGCAGACGGTTTGCGATCCATTGCGAGCTTCCTTGTAGCAAACCGCACAAGTAGGTAGCGATGAAAATTACCCAGGATGCCAATAGAGCAGACAATAAGCCAATAACATACCAGGAATGATCCCTGCCATACTGATACATCCTTTTGATTCAAATAGTTATGAACGGCATCGTAGACGTTGCTATATGTTGCATTTGAAATCTCTACTGGATTCAAAAAGTCAGGTCCACCTTCTCCATGTTCACCAAGGGGATCCGCGTTGACAACGGTCAGATTTGACCTGTGATAATTGAGAAACTCCATAGCAGCTTGGAAGTTATCGTCAGACAGTGTAGCATCTGCGATCTTGCACACACGATACGTGAAATGATCCCACGCCAAATCTCGCTGCGATGCACTATGTGAATGTTGCGAAATACACAGAGCGATTGTAGACAAGTAGTCAAGGTCGGAACAGAGGCATTTGATGTCCTGAGCGACGCACTGATCAAATTGAAAAGTTGAGGCGTGGAAACACGTCTCGCCAACTAGCCAGCTCTGGGGCCACATGGCAAGAGCACCCTTTCTGCCTGCTACTAAGACAATGACCCATATCAAAAACAGCATCTCCGTGAGGGAAGCTAGTATGATGGTAGAATGTTAGACGGTCCCCCCGAACAGTGATAATAGGCGGCTCTGGCCGTTTAAGATTTCTTTAATTCAGATCGCTGCGCAGCAACCCCTAACGAGCGTGCTATAGCCAGTAATACCTGACAGTTGTAATACAATTTAAACCCCACCTCATTCACGACTGTTTGACAAAGGACGCCATGCAAGCGAACATGGGCAGATCAGTTCTCCACCAAGGACTGGTCAGAATCGCCACCTCTGAAAACTAAGTTTAATTGCCGCATTGCTGCTTTCCAAGTGGTAGCTTTTTGTTCAAATCAGACATTACAATTACTATATACTCATTTCATATTTTTTTACTTTCGTTGTCATTGGTGTGACTCGTCCTCTTCCTCATCGTGATCATCATTGTCATCCGCTTGTTGTTCACCAACAGGAGAGGCTCCAACGGTGCCACCGTCCGTATGAGTCTGAGTATACGTACGCGTAATCGTTCGCGTCTCGCGGACATGAATGGTGCTAACTTCTTCGTCCTCCAGTTCTTCAAAGTATTCTGCATCTGGCACACGATATTGAGCTTCATCTTGTTCCTCAGATGCTCTTTCATTTTCCTTGCGCAGTCGCTCTTGCATCAGAAAGTCAGCCTTTCCGCGTAAGCCACTAAGCATCCTGGCACCCTCTTGAGCTAGAATATTTGCCGTCTGCTGCGCCTCGCGAAGCATCTTATTCACATCAGACATTTGAACCTGGTGGTCGACGATCTCTTGCCGCGACTCCACAAGTCGCTCCTTTACATTGCGGAACTCCTTCCAGTCTTTCCAAGATGGCGTCTCTGATAAAGACGAAGACGGGTCAACAGCATCCATCGAAACCATCTTGCGGCCCATCTCCTGTAACGTAAGGTCCGCAAACTCGTCAAGAATCTCCACAGTGTTGCGTCTCAAAACCTCGATAGACTCTTCAACAGCATGTGCAAAGTTTTCAGCCTTGATTCGTATCGCCATTGCTCCCAAGCGAATCGCTTCTGCGCGGTCCCTAAACTCGTTTTGGATCGACACCGTATCAATACTCGGGTCGTCTGGGATGCGGTCGACGAGCACGCTCAAGGACTTGCTTGCATTGCTTGCTGTTTCCTGCAGTTTGCGTAGCAGAATGGTAAATTCTGGCTTAATGTCCTCTGTCAACCTGTCCTTTTCTTGTTCGCTGTCATCAAGAAAAGTCGCAAATGCCTCACGAGTAGTCTTCTCAACAAGCTCCTTCCATTGCTCCATGTTCAACGGCCTCGTGCCAGTAGTTGCCTCCTGGTTCATAATCTTTGCCGCGACTTCTTCTGCTGCACCGGGTGCTGCCTCTGGTGTTGCGTTTTCCGCATCTGCTGCAAGTGACGCAGTGGCTGATTCTGCAGCGGGTTCTAGCATAGTAGAGATATTTGAGGATCCAGTGGCGGCACCAGAGTCAGCCCCACCAGCAGTTGATTTGGTGAGCGAGGATGCGGACTCGTCAGCATCAGGAGAATCAACTGAGTAGTCACAAGCTTGCGCATCCTGGCGCGCCAACACCTTGTCGCGAATTCTGCGAATTTCCGGTCCAATCTTGTTACCGTAAAATGAGGAAAACTTTGGCAGAATGGCAGCACGGAACCACGCACTCGCGCGGCCAAAGTGCTGGTTGCCGTGTTCCCAAACCGCATTATAAGCAGTTGCAGCATGGGGTCCCAGTTTCTCGTGCAAACTGGCGTGCGCCTTGGCAGCATGTTCGCTAACACGGTGATATGCTGGAACCACGTATTGGGTATGTGCCCGGTTAAAGCCGGCGGACGCTTTTGACATGATAGGCACAACTCGCTCGTCATATTGTTGCCAAAAGATCTTGTTGTACGGTTCGACGTTCTTTTCGTACGAGGCTCGAATCGCATTGGTGTAAGGCTCACTCGCGCGCCTCACTTTGCTGCTTAGCATGTCGATATGGGGCCACACATACGAATAGAAGCCGTTGTATGTCTGATCCACAAACGGTTGCGCTTTTTCCTTTAGAGGAGCCAGGCGCTTTACGTAGGGCTCGACACGTTGCTCGTAGACGGGGCCCACGTACGGTGCCAAAGGGTGAAAAGCTCTGTGCAACGGCTCGCAAAGTGCCGGTGCATCATCCGGCAGCGCGTGGTTTCCCGGTGGACACTTCCAGACAGATAAATAGATCAAGTAGTACACAAATAGCCTATTGTTAGTAATGAATCAATATCACAAGACAAATTATAACCGCAACCGATTTTTCTCGAGATATTTCTTCGATCATCTTTCGGCAATATTCAGCAGTCCAACGATGGGGCCGCTCCAAAGTGCATCCGCAACCGGCGTATCAGCAAAATACAAACAAGGAATAAATTGCAAATCAAGTTAATTCGTATTAAATACGCATGTGACACCCCTTGTCACTCAGACAACACAGATTGTAACCATACTTACCTGACCACCACACCAAAAAGGCGCCTGGAAAAGTGGTTTCGGGCCCGGACGCGCTCACGAACAACGCCCCGCGCCTTGGGGCCATGAATCTCCGCCATTTCGTCAGATTCTCATAACAGGCGATTCAGCGAGATTCCACTTTATATGGTGTCCTAACCCCGGGCCAAATATTTTCTCTGTTGCTGTGGTCACGCAAGTGCATCAATTGCATAGGTGACCGTTTGACACTTCGTCTCAGCGCTCAATACTCGATAGAAGCACAAACTAAGAAACAAAATCGTAAACTTCAAAGCCCAAAAATCAACTCTGCGAGGATCCATAGCTAACTGTTCACTCCATTCTCTAAGACGACGAGGTTCCGTAAATTTCTAACTACCGGCATATAATATAGGAGCTAGTAATAACCAATTATACTACAAAACTGATGAGCTGCCTATAAAGTCAAGCTGTATGACACCTCAGCGCCTAGTAGCATTCCAACGTTCCAATCGTCACCTTGGCTAGTAAAATATAGGGCAAGGGTCCTACCAGTCACAACCATGCTAACAGACTGAACAGGCAAAAGTGCCCCAATTGACGACAGAAGCGCAAAATAGGTCAAACACTTGAGCAGTGGCGCGCGGAAAAACGGGGAGAAAAGAGACGTTGGAGAATTCACATTTAGGGCCAGCGCATTTTCAGCGACATGGCGTTTTGGCGTATAGGCAACGGCTTTAGTAGCCTGAGTGCCATTGACAAGATTCTCGATAAGGACAATCATGACCTCGAAGAGCTGCTGGACGAGCCTGATCTGCTTCAGGAGCTCATGGCACCAAATA
Source organism: Tardiomyces digboiensis (assembly GCA_030570855.1). Lineage (NCBI taxonomy): Eukaryota > Fungi > Ascomycota > Dipodascomycetes > Dipodascales > Trichomonascaceae > Tardiomyces > Tardiomyces digboiensis. The sequence goes on along the minus strand of JAJLWU010000006.1, from coordinate 68,226 downwards.
CAAAGCTCATTGAGTACCTGAGACAGGATGATGTGATGCGCAAAATGATCGACCATATTGTTGCAAAGCCAGCAGAGCCAGAAAAAGACGGCGACGGCGCAAAGGGCGGCGACGCTCCTGGTAGCCGTGGTGAATCTAGTGCCGATGATATAGCGCGGCGTAGTGATTACATGGACACGGATACGGATGACACGTTGGAATGTGGTCACGAGCGCCAGAGCGGAGCAAGTAATGACGGAGGCGACGACGATGATGCGGAAGACGAGGAAGAGGAGAAGCGCCAGCGGTGTGCTCAAGTGTGCGCTGAAATCTTGAGTGCAGACGTTTGGAGCCTGACCGAATCTCTGATGGAGAACACAGAGCTGATTGACGAGTTATGGCAAGTTCTAGACTACGACGTGCCACTCGATGTTGCTTACAGCACGCATTTTACCAAAATCAGCGAGCACTTACTGGACAAAAAGACAGACGAGATGCTAGGGTTCATTAGGTCGCAGAAAAACTTTGTTAAGCGGTTCATGCGGCACATTGATAATCCACCGCTCATGGACTTTTTGCTGAAGGTTATCTCGTCGGACAAGGCAGAGAACTCGACCGGTGTGATTGAATTTTTGCAGCGCCAGAAACTGATTCCATCGCTGGTTGCATTTTTAGCTCCAGGGGTCCCATCGTCTGTGCAGAGTGCCGCTGGGGACTTCCTCAAGGCTTTCATCACCATTTCCGCCAATTCCAATGCCGACAACACCACTATTGGGCCCAATGAGTTGTCGCGTGAACTAGTGAGTGAGCCGATCATGAAGGAAATGCTGCGGCTCATGTTGTTTGGCGGCACCGGCTTGTCTACTGGCGTAGGTGTCATTATTGAAATCATTCGCAAGAATAACTCAGACTATGATTACGCTCCTGTTATGTACATCACGATGGAGTCTCATCCGCCGGGACCCAGAGACCCTATCTACTTGGGCACGATGATTAAGCTGTTTGCCAAGGCGATACCCCAATTTCAGGACATTCTAGCGCGTGAGCACAAGGAGCAACTCGAGACACCGTTTGGCAAAATTGAGCCGCTAGGGTTTGAGCGATTCAAGGTGTGCGAATTGATTGCCGAGCTACTTCATTGTTCAAACATGGCTCTATTGAATGATGCCAACGGCGAGACCGTCGTCAAGGCGCGTGACGAGGAGCGAGAACGTGTCAAGCGCGTCATTGCTCGTGCTCGTGGCGACGTCAGTGAAGATGAGGGAGACAAAGACTCAGATACCGACCAGCAGTTTGACGACGCCAATTCTTCATTCGACGACGTCGAGGCAAAAGGGTAAGTTTGTGTACCAAGCTAGTCTTGCACGCTGTTGAGCACAATAACTAACCACAGATCTGAAAAAGATGCAAAGTCTGGCATTGAGCAGGACATTCAGAAACTTAACATGGGTGAAGAAAATAAAGAGGGTACCGATACAGTTGGAGTTCCGGCAATGGAAAAGAATGACGATGACTCTGATGAATCAATGAAGGACTCCGCGTCTCCCGCCAAACAGCCAATGGACGAAGACCCAATTAGTGAAGACAAAAAGGATCACGGTGCAGAAAAGGAAGGCGATGAAACCGTTGATAATCAATTGTCTCTAGAGCAGCAAGAGGCGGAAATTCGAAACAATCCAGTTGTCGGTGATCAGCTCAAGCTTTCTCTAGCCGATAACAACTGTATCACGACAATTCTTAACATGTTCTTTAAGTTCCCGTGGAACAATTTTTTGCATAATGTCGTGTTCGACATCGTTCAACAGATATTAAATGGACCAATGCATGATGGCTTCAACAAGTTCCTTGCAATTGATTTATTTGGCCAGGGACACTTGACGGATCTCATCTGCCAGGGCCATGCAAGCTGCGAAAAGTATGAGGCCGAGCATAAGATGCGCCTTGGATACATGGGGCATCTGACTCTGATATCGGAAGAGGTTGTTAAATTCACTGCTGTGTATACTCCCGAGAGTATCAGCCCGGTGATTGCTGAGGCGGTCGCCAAACACCAGTGGATCCAGTACGTGACACACACACTTGTAAAGACCCGTGACCAGTACAACTTGATCCTCGGGGGCCGTCGACCCGATGGCACCGACGTTGTTACCAATCCAGACGCCATTATTTTGGGTAACGGCGGCGATATTGATCCTGGCGATGATGACGATGGTGACCTGGGTGACAGCGGCCAACGTGGCGGACGCCTAGATGACGATGATGACGACGATGACTTTGACCGGAACGATAACAGTATGCGGTCCAAACCATCAGAGGATCACTTTGTTCGATATCTTTCCGAGCAGATGAGTGGCAGCGGCCACGTCGGATTGGGCTCAAGTGACGAAGACGACGACGAAGAAGAGTGGGAGGACGGTCGCCGCTACCGTTCGTCTTACCACCCCAATGCAGGCGTGCCGGGCAAGAGCGACGACGAAGAGCATGATGACCGCGAGGACGAACCTTCGCCTCGCAAAGAGTATCTAAACGATGACGATTCTGATGACGACGATCTAGGGCTCGTTCGAAGTCCGTCTTATCATGACATGAACTAAAATACACAACATCATCCCCAGTAAATCCCTAACCAAAGCCGTAATGCGATTGATCCAGCGCTCAATATTTTTACGTTTTTAATTCAGATTCTACTTAGAGTTACTTCTTTCGGCGAAGATTGCCAACTTTCTGAGCTGGCTTCGGCACTCGCTTCTTTTTAGAGCCATTTGTATCAGCAGACTGGGACTTTTCGCTTGGGGAATTCGACGAGGTGCCACGGGCCCTGGCGAGTGCCCACTTGGGAAGTTTGACAAGCAATGTATCGCTCCACGTGGGAATGCGGACTTCCTTGATGTCGAGGAGATACTCTTTTTCTTCATCCTCATCAACGAGGAATACCTCACCAGTTGCGTGGACATTAAAAATTTTGCCACTGGGTAATACGACACGTCGCGGTTTGCCAGTTGGCAGTCCACTGGGCCACGCTGCAGCTTTGGCCTCGTCTATAATCGACGACATGTGTTGGCGCTCTCGCGATGCCTGGAGGCGCAACAAAATTAACTGAGCTGTAGACACAAATAGGTACAAGAAAATAGCGACAGTGACTAAGCCCGGTCGATAACGCTTGTAGTAATAGTCTGTTCCTTTCCACGTCGGAAACCCCTTTTTCAGAAAGAAATCATAACGTTCTCGACGGTCGCTCCGAAGAACCTTGTTAACAAGGCCAAGTCGCGCCCACCGCTCATTAGCATACTTTGACGGATTCTTATCCGGGTGTATTTTCCGTGATAGCCTTCTGTAAGCTTTTGCAATGTCCTGGTCTTTTGCATTGGGTGGAATTTCTAACCAGTCGTAAAATGTCTTGCCTTTGCCTATATCCTTCTCGACGTCCTCTCTGAGAGCAAATATCTCACGATCCTCGGACGACCATGCCACTACTACCGTCACACACGCAAGAAACGCCAGAAATATGGCCTTTCTCATTGCTCCTCACAATGTCACTGGTCCTGGTCTAGTCCACGGCCGAGCCATATATGTTTCGCGGCTGGTTCCCACAGCTGGTTCCCACAGCTGGTTCCCACGGCTGGTTCCCATGGCTGGGACTGGGTGCATATCTAGTACCGTATATGAATTGGGGGAACGTCAACTGCCGAACGTCCTGAGGTTGTTAAATAGCCAATTGCACAGGCATCCGTGCCCACCTCACAAGATGTCAGTCAAAGATTACTTGACGGCATACAACAGTGTTAGCGCTTTCTTGTGGTTTGCCGTGTTTGCCCGGCTCGTTCTCCTATGGCCGCTGGTATCGGAACGGTTTGTCGTGGAGAACCTCGGCGACTTTACAAAATGGGTTCAAACCTTGGCGATCCTAGAGGTCGTGCACTCATTTCTTGGATTTGTACGATCACCAATTCTGACAACAATTATGCAGATTTCTTCGCGGCTCCTGCTAGTATGGGGCGTGGTGTGGATGTTCCCGGAAAATGCTCGAACTATCCCCTACTGCACAATGGTACTTGCATGGTCCATAACTGAGGTCATTCGCTATAGCTATTACGCTGTGAACTTGTCCAAGGATGGTCTCGTCCCCAAGTGGCTTGTATGGCTCCGCTACAACACATTTTACGTGCTTTATCCACTTGGAGCTGGTTCCGAGGTCATTGTTACATTTCTCAGTCTTGACGACGCTGCAGAATACTCGCCACTGTATGCGCTGGTGCTCAAGTTAATTTTACTTATCTACATCCCGGGATTTTACGTCATGTACACTCACATGATCAAGCAACGCCGCCGTGTGTTTAAGAATATTGGCAAGCGCAAGGAGGTCCTCAAGCAGGATTAATAAATATTGCTCCATTCCATTTTGTTCATAGGAGTCGTAGTAGCTCGTCGGCAAGGTCGTCGGACAGTTTGACTCGTTCATCGTGATTTAAGTCCTTACTATTTTCTGAGGTTAGTCGAGTTTTGTTTGCTTGCCTCCTCTATCGCTGAACTGTAGAGCGGTTAGGCGGAAAGTCACACACAAGCCGTCGTCCTAGAGACTACACGGAAGACACAACAGAAAATACTCGTACCCTTTACGACTTGGAGCCTAGTCATGAATGCTTCCAATGCCTGGAGATCGCTATCAGATGCATCGTTCAGTTCCAATATCGGCGTCAGAGCTTCGGCAAGAGACTCTGCTCCTGCTAAAGCAGCCTTGTGCCCGTCTTCGGGCTCTTCTATGTGCCCTCCAGAGGTCGACCACATATGAAACTCGAGTGCTTCCCTTATACGAGGAACCCCTTGTAATTCGCCCATACTGTCCTTTCCATCTACTTGCATATCGACGTACTCAAACCCGTCTTCGTACAGCTCATCCTGTTCTTCTTCGGAAATTGTGCCATGAGATGCGGCAATTGCAACGCCATCCCAACCCTCATCATTCAGTCTGGCGAGAAACTTTGCAATGCACTTGCTGGCTTCCTTGTGTTTGGGGTTAGAGGCATCAAATAAGTAGATTACCCCGCCAACAACATCTCGAACTTCCTTGGCCTCATGACTACTAAAGGCAGTGGCCCATGCATTATATCCTTTGTATGCATCATTAACATCGTAAGTAAATTCGTCAACCCACACGCCTACGGTCACCGAAAAGTATTTGTTTTCAACTTTGAGTACATGTGTCAACCCAGAATGATCTTTTGCATCATCTGCAATATCAGGAAGACTGCCACATAGGTCTGCTGTTAGCATTGAGTCCCACAGTTTCTATGTCGCGCCTGTGCTGGCATTATGACGTTCAATTGCTAAACCGAACGCAAGAACATTTTAGCTATCAACATGCTGGCTGATCACAGAACTTGCCTTTAACCAACCGTAGTTTCCCAGACTTTGGAGGACCTATAATCAATAACCTGTTCCTTTCCGACATCAAAATGAGCAATTATTGACCGCTAAGTTCCATCTCTCAACCCGTTCCTATTTCAACGGGTCAAATAATATTCAGCCGTGCAAAGACCAATGTCAGACGAGCAAGATATGCAACAAATTAAATCACCGCTTTGCGGGGGTTTTCCCGATCAGCTCTTCTCTTTTTGCCAGTACCCAACCAGTAAAGCTAGCAGCTTTATGAGCGGTCGCTGCCAAAGCTGTTGCCAACTTCGCGCCACTACTACGCATATGGTTCGCACCGCGCTCGAGCAAGATCTGGAGTTTTCCGAAGCGATGAGCTATGCTGTTGAGCCCTGAAACACCCGGTGCTAGAACTGAGCGGGGGATATGACGTGACACAATTGGCTCGAGCTCGGCACTACCGCGCGCATCGGTATTTGCGTGTGCAAGAGCAATTTGTGGCACGGCTTGGTCAAAGACAATGTAAAAGTTCCGAAGAAAAACGTCGCCCAAGACTGCCATTCCGGTCGCATCTTCTGAGCGCTGGAATCCAAATACTTTGCGACCAGCTGTGAAAGGCGGGCCAATTGAGCCACCCTCAATAAAAAGCTGACGTAGAGGAATTGTGAACCTAGCACCAGAGAACTCAAAACTTGAGTTTACGGCCGGCACAGTGCCCGACGTGTAGTAATACCGGTACTTTGAGTCAAATTCGAGCATGGCCTGTTTTGCAATTTGATCTAATATAATTTTTGGTAGCCAACCAAGTGACGTTCCGGAATCCAACGTGACGCGCAGGGGTAGGTTGGCCAAGGAATTGCCTCCTATCTGAATGGAGTCCAATTTGACATCGTAAAACGTGTCGTCGATACGCGGAATAACCACCAAGTCCCCTGTGTATCGTGAATGGTCAACACCTCCGAATATCAAAGCACCCTTATTAGCCGACACACTATCGAGTACTATTGAAAATGTGGGTGTCGCAATAAGCCCGCGAGCAACCAAGTTTTGCGGGAGTGTCATATACTTTAGTGTTGACATTTGAGTCGCAGGCAATCCAAGACCCAACATCCCAGGCACGGTGCCCACACTCCAAGCTGTTACCACTGCAATGCTCTGCCCAGGAACAGAGAGTTGATTGATATTTAGAGTATCAGTTCCGTATATCCCTTCTGCAGCTCCCCCATAGTAAACTGCCGAGAACTTGCTTCTGTTTGCATGCCACGTATCAGAGAGGACTGGGTCGAATTTTGGATAGATGTTGTTCGAGCGAGCTGAGTAAACCCAAGTATCTCCGGACCCGGTGTCGACAAGTAGTGACACTTTTTGGCCTGGCGTCCCAATTGTCACATCAAGACTATAGAAGTCGATTAAATTATCAAGTTGGGCCACCACTGCTGGCGAACGAACTCGTAATCCTCTCAACTCCCGCGCCGCTACCTTCTGCTTCGCAAGCGAGACTGCAATGACATTTGCATTTGCATTAACAGAACTCGTATCACTAGAACCCAATTTGCGAGCTGTTACGTTCTCTACAGCAAGAAAAATCAATATTGCACCGTACGATATGAGTTTCATAGCGTCTTTATTGAGGCCTCGATACGTGTGTGCTCGTTGTTTTATAAGTTAAATTACATTGGGTTTGCAGCAAAAGTCTATTGAGGCTGCCCGACCAACGTCTAACACAAACAGAGGTGTGAAATTGTACAGCAGTTAACGAATTAAACCTACATCATTCGCAGTCTTAGACAACTAGTTTGTTAAAGTGAGAGAAACAAAAGATAGCAGAGTATGCAAATAGTGCATATGCACAAAGGGGTCGCATGATGATGGGAGTTGAAACTGTTTGTTTGATCAACTTTGATCAGATACACAGACACTGGCACATCCAGAAGTTGTATTCTAGCCGTCATATACAATGTCAAAACGGCCAAGCGACTTTGAGCAGGTGAGTTGTGCTTGATGTTGTTATTGACCTGGAGCTATTTAAGGTGCTAACTTTTAGGTCGATGAATCCGACCTTCTCAAATTCGTTGCTCTTGGCGGTGGCAACGAGGTAGGCAGAAGCTGCCATATAATCTCATATAAAGGCAAGACCGTGATGGTAAGTAAATTATTTGGAATTTTACCTCGAGAATCGTTCTTCACGCAGGAGTGTAAACCTGTTTCGACGCTGTCTGACCTCAGTTGGACGCTGGCGTCCATCCAGCATACAATGGCCTTGCATCGCTACCATTTTACGATGAATATGATTTGTCAACTGTCGACATTTTACTCATCAGCCATTTTCACTTGGACCATGCGGCCTCGTTGCCGTATGTCATGACCAAAACCAACTTTAGGGGCCGAGTTTTTATGACACACCCGACAAAAGCCATCTATCGATGGCTTTTGAGTGATTTCGTACGAGTGAGTGCAGCTCCGGATAGCAATGAAGCACTATATACAGACGAGGACTTGACAATCTCGTTTGATAAGATTGAAATTGTCGATTACCACTCGACGATCAATGCCGACGGAATTAAGTTCACGGCGTATCATGCAGGACACGTTTTGGGTGCAGCCATGTACTTAGTAGAGATAGGAGGGGTGAAGGTACTATTTACAGGCGACTACTCTCGGGAGGAGGACAGACACTTGAATCAGGCAGAGGTCCCGCCTGTGAGACCCGATGTCCTAATTTGCGAGTCTACATATGGAACTGGTAATCATCGACCGCGGGAGGAAAAAGAGGCGTTGCTCATGACGCAAATACACTCGACAATCAATAAGGGGGGACGTGTGCTGCTACCTGTTTTCGCCCTTGGCCGCGCCCAAGAGATTTTGTTGATTTTGGATGAATACTGGGACAGTCATCCGGAGCTAGAAGGAGTTAATATCTACTACGCTTCGTCACTGGCACGCAAGTGCATGGCAGTCTTTCAAACGTTTGTGAACATGATGAACGACAATATTAGGAAGAAGTTCCGTGACAGTCGTACGAACCCATTCCACTTCAAACACATCAAGAGTATCAAAAGCCTGGAAAGATTTGAGGATATAGGGCCATGTGTCATGGTTGCGAGCCCTGGTATGCTGCAAAATGGTGTTTCGCGCGAGCTGCTAGAAAGATGGGCACCTGATCCCAAAAACACATTAATTTTGACAGGATACTCAGTCGAAGGCACCATGGCGAAACAAATGATAAACACACCTGCGGATATCCCGTCATATAAGAATGCGGACGTGCGTATTCCACGTCGATTGTCAGTTGAAGAGCTGTCGTTTGCTGCTCACGTGGGCTTCAATGAGAATACGGATTTTATTGACAAGGTTAACGCGCTGCATGTTGTTCTGGTGCATGGAGAGCAGGGCAACATGGGGCGGCTGAAATCTGCATTACTTTCAAAATACTCGGATCGCAAAGGCACCGAAAACGAAGTCAAGATATACAACCCAAAGAACTGTTACGAAATCGAATTACCGTTCCAAAAGGCGAAAATTGCTCGAACCTATGGCGCTCTCGCTGAAAAGCCTCCTCAAGACGGTCAAATCATTTCAGGAGTTCTAGTTGAAAAGGACTTCAACTTGTATCTTGTCCCAGTGTCTGACTTGCGCGAATACACATCTCTTACTACATCGATCGTCACCGAGCGCCAGTCAATTATTGTTGATGCAGGCCCAGATCTAATACGCTATCATCTCGAGCAGATGTTCGGTTCTGTTGACATTATTGATGAAACAGATGACGCCATTACTTTAGAAGTTATGAGTGGGGCAGTTCGTGTTACGCATGTGGGCAATCAGTCCACCATTGAGTGGATCGGAAATGTAATGAACGACGCAATAGCCGATTCAACACTGGCGGTCTTGTTATCTGTTGACAGTTCTCCGGCGTCTGTTAAACTGTCTTCGTTGCCATGCGGTCATGGAACACATGAAGGTCATCCTCCAAGTCGTCACACTCGCGAGGAGAAGATCACACGCATTGTTGCGATACTTCGAGCACAGTTTGGGAATTCGATCGAGGTAGCCGAAGATAAAAAGACGGCTACAATCACTATTGAGAAGATGGTCGCAACAATCAACTTTGACGATCTGACAGTTGATTGCTCGGTTGCCGCGCTTAAACAACGTGTTGCTCATGTCCTTGATCGCTCTGTAAACACTATTGCTCCTCTGGCAACTAAATCTGCATGAATATATGCATGGCTTTGTACACCAATACAATCAACGCCGTCCAGGCAACTTAGATATCAAATTTATTTACAAACATTTAGGGTGTCTTTTGCTTTTCGAGCTCTTGCACAATGATACGCTTGATGACCTCGATGTCCGGCTTATCCGCAAAAAGCTTCTTGGTTTTCTGCTTCAACATGACCTTGAAGTCGTCAGGTAGAACGTCTCGTTCGAACTCGTAGGATGCCTCACCAGCAAGCGCCTTGTTGACAGCATCAGCAAATTTAGCAGGGTGGGCAGTAGATAGTGCAACGTGATGAGCATCAACGTCCTGTTCAATGCGTCGAAGTGCCGCCGTGACGGCAACGGCACTGTGAGGATCTAGAATATATTTGGGCGACACTTCAGTGTATGTCTTCTTGATCGTCGACACGGTATCCTCATCAGAGGCACGCTCGCTACCAAATTCGGCACGGGCAGCTTGTAATACTGACTCAGGGACGTGGAAGTGTCCCTTTGACTTAAGATCGGCCATCCACTCAGACACAATCTTGCCAGCTTCAGCATCGGTCGAAGCAATGTTTTCTCGAGCGAGGTACCAAAGTAGTCGCTCAAAGTTGGACGACACAAGAATATCCATTGCAGGGGACAGAGTAGCATGCACAACCGGCTCGCCGGTGCCGCTGCTCTTTGCATAGTCACCATTCTGGAAGAACCGATACAGAATGTCGTTTGCGTTGGTGGCTATGACAAGCTGCTCGATAGGTAAACCCATTCTCTTAGCATAGAACCCAGCTAGAATGTCGCCAAAGTTGCCTGTAGGTACAACATACTTGACACGCAGGTTCTTCTCGCCGGTTTCCTTGACCAGAGCAAAGTATGAGGAGAAATAGTAGGTGATCTGAGCAAGAATTCGAGCCCAGTTAATAGAATTCACAGCACCAATGTGATACTTTGCGTTGAATTCGTTGTCGGCGAATGTCTGCTTGACAAGATCTTGGCAATCGTCGAAAGTGCCTTTGACACTAATCGTGTGCACATTGGGGTCGAGAACTGTTGTCATTTGCTGTTCTTGAATAGGCGAGACACGACCTGTTGGGTAGAGGATGAATACAGAAACATCTTTCTTGTTTCGAAGTCCATAAATCGCAGCCGATCCGGTGTCTCCAGACGTTGCACCAACAACGGTGATGATCTCTCTGTCCCGGCTGGTTTCAGCGCGACCATGGTTGCGGCGGGTCAAAAAGTACTCAAACAAGTTTCCAACAAATTGAAGGGCAACGTCTTTAAAGGCATATGTGGGACCATGGAATAACTCGAGCAGATGCAGCTTCTTGTCTTTGTTGAGGGTGATCAACGGGGCCACCTGCTTGGATCGGAATGTCGAGTACGATTTCTCCACAAGCTTAATCAAGTCGTTGCGAGGTATCTCGTCAGGTGAGACATACAGCGACATGACTTCCACCGCAAGCTCCTCGAAGCTGAGATCCTTCCACTTGTCGAGGAAGTCACTAGGCAGTTCGGCAATGCGCGACGGGATGTAAAGTCCTCCATCGGGAGCGAGGCCCTGGATGATAGCCTCCTCGAACGACAGATACTTGTTCTCGTGCGACCTGGTTGAGAAGTATTTTTGTGAACTGCTCATCTTTGCTAAGATTCTGTTCCGGTTTCGGCAGCGATTTATACTTCGGCCCACGTTGTGACTATTTGACTCAATAGCTTATCTATAGTTGCTATGACAACTATCGTCATCATGGAATTGATGTGTCCATCCTACTTGTTTCAATGGGCGAGAGAACTAGAAACCTATTTTCTCAATCATGTCTCGCGAGCCGGTGACTAGATCAGTGGTCGGAGTCTACAATGTCTGAGTCCCTACTGTTACACAATATAGGACACGACTTGGAAGTGCTCATCTCGAGCTATTGCCGGGATTCGCAGCAAAGGAATTATGATGCTATAACTGCTAGTTTTATTTCAATCATAAGCTGCGTTGCCACCTCTCCATCACTGAGGTATGCGGAATTGTATAAGGTCAATATGAAGCCGAAAAAGTGGTCATGGGGAAACATTTGTATTATTTACCAAACGAATTGATTTTGCCAGAAAGAAGCCAGATTACCGCATAAGGTATCAATGTCCTGGGGACAGCTAGGGCAATCAGAGATATTGGTGGCCGGACACTACCCAAAACTCCTAGGCAACCCAAAATGAGAGGGTATGGTCCGATGGTTGAGCACAAATAACAGACCAATCGAAATACTTGGCGGGCTCCCGCCAGGTAACCCACTGCCAGCGAAGTGAGAAATGGGGGCGTATTCTGTGGGAAAGGGACGTACAAGAGAATCGTGACAAGCGCAAACATAATTGGCAGAATCATCTTAATGCGCCGGAGGGTCGTCACAGAGATGTCGCTACCATCTAAGTCAATCCAACGATAGTTATCCCAGTTCCAATGCTTAGGATCGATACCTTTGCTTCCATTGATTGCAACAGATGGGCCACCAGTGGTTGCACCAATTCTCGCTACCGCGGGAACTCCTGGAACACCAACAAACCGCCGAAGAGAAGCACCTGCGACGCTAAACGCAAAATATATCTCGAACATAAAGTAGAGTACCCCTACGGAATTCAAAAGACCTCTATGCTTCGCACCAGTCGTCCATAAAACTAGAGCCAGCACTACGGCGAGTACAATTGTTGCAATCGATGAGAAAAGCAAGAAGATCTTGGCACCTCGCCTATGATCCCTCTCATACTTTTCATCATCACTGAGGCCTGTATCTTCGTTGATTTCTGCTTTTTCGTTCTCCAGTGGCAGTAATTGCTGGGGATCGACCCCACGCCGACGAATTAGGAAAACTAGCACGGTCAGAAGAAGCAGATTTGCACAGCACTGGAAGCATATGTCAAAAATCAAACTGTAGTCTGGGGTTAGAGCACAATTTCCGTATGGATTGACCACACAGTCGTCGATTGAGCTAGCAATCGAGCACACAAAAACGATGACCGTCGCTAAAATAACATCCACCGCGTGCAAGGACCGCCTGCCATAGTCCTTTTGGCGTTTGAGTACAGGCTCGAAGAGTACTAAAGTTCTAAGATATCCTAACATCCTGAAGAAGACTCAAACTACTGCAGCCGGAATTTAACCATACAGGAGTAGCCAGATCTCGCAAAAGAAGTCCGCACCTGCAGGAGCCGTGTAGATCGACTGCTCACGTGAGACCAGCCTCGAGCACGCAAGCTATCACTCGAAAGCAGGAGCGGAAATATGCACTTCCGGGACGTGCTGGTATAATTGTTCATATTTGGGGGAGCTTAGGACTCGCAAGAGTCTTTCGGCCAAAGCTCGTGTAATGCAGATCTCTCGTTCCGGATCGGGGACTGCTTGACCCTGCATTTCTAGCCAAGGCATCAGTATAATGGCTCTCGTATAACGGCATGCAGCCACGCCTTCAGTACTGAGAAACGGGTCTGACCCTATTCGGTTATCGGCAACGTCTTATATCGCACGCACACATAGGTCACAACGAGCCCTCCGAAGTCATAATGGGTTAGCAATATTGCGGTAACTTTAGACGCAATAAGAATGCCGTGAATGCAAGACGATGAATACGATAGATCAACTTAACAGAAAATAATTATAATTCCGACAATCAACAAGCCACTTAAAACGCGAGAATGTTGTCAGCAATATACGATATCGCTCTACTTTGATGGTATGTATAACGAACACTGACCAACAACAAAAAAGCACTATCTCTAGAAAGGAATCTAAAGAGATAAGTTTTCCAGCCGTCGTCGGCACGGCCAGATGCCGTGGTAAATGTAGATATGATGCGCCATTTCAATTACCTTGTCGCTGACACGACTTCAACGTAGACTGGAAATCCATCCGCCGTTGACTCCCACAGCTTTTATCATCAACCCACTAAAGAATATTATCGTGCAAATTTCAAGGAATCAGAGTCAGTCGATACAGGAATCTGTTTTGTTTTAGGATAGAAAAGTCACCTCGCAAGCATTTAAATTATGCGCGCTATTCAATCCTGAAATTATTAGTTGACCGTGAAGAGATAAAGGATAAGCACACGGTATATGGGTCCACTTATCGCAGACGTAACTAGTAAAAAAGGAGTTTTGCCTAAACTTACATGTCACAAACATAGAGCAAGTAGAATCAGAGCATTCAAATGACGATACGCCATGAAGTAACTCATATTAGACTCCCAAACGCGGGAACGTTGAGTCGCAAAAGGTGGAGTCTGGGGAACTGTCGAATGTCAGCCGACTCGCGATCGTAGAATTGCTAGGAAGATAATTATTGGAGAGACTTGAATAACACTTGTGAGAAATCATGGCCAGTGTTGTCGCTCCAACAAAAATATTTCCAATCCTTGGATTTTAATGCCTTTATAGCAGGAATGCCAATTCGTAGGGTCAAGTCGTCGATGATCCTAGTGCTGCTCGAGTGCTATACTTGCCAAGGGCGAAATACATTTTTAAAGTCGAGCACACTGGCTTCGCCAACGAGTGGCAGCTTAATTGCTAGCCAAGTGAGCCGCGTTGGAGGCGGTGCGTAGAAAAGGAGGGCCGCACATACAAATAATTCCGCCGCGCTGCGAGCCATCTGACTTAACGCAAGCTTATTTTTTTGCGTGAACTATCGCCATTAGGATATGAGATCACAAAGGCTTAGGCACCCTGATTGATCGCTGAAATTCTTGTTGAATGATTTACTTGACAAACTGAAAGAATCGAGTACCGCCGTTGTTTCGCCTCGTTCCCTACAGGATAGTTTACCGCTAGAGAGTGTAGAAATGTGTGAATGTGCGGTAACACCGGCAGCCACAGTAAACTCTATGCGGTGACTCACTGAGCCGTGCGAACGTGCTAAGTTGCAGTACACTCTGGAATTAGAATGCAGGGCACTACGCCGGTACTCTCTGCGCGTCTTCAGTAGCGGGAGTCTTGCCCGCTGAGATCGCATCTTGCGAATTCAAGATTTCGAAGAAATGGTAAGGCTCACTGTAGTTGTTGTTACTTAATCTTCTATGCTCTGTTCTCTCCACGGCAATGTGGACACAGCTCGCTGCTTCTACACACAAAGCACCTGTTCCACGATACGGGTATTAGCGAAGCATTTTACAGCAAGCGTAGAGTAATTCACAATTACATCCCCTAGCCAATTGACATTAATTGAATACTTAATTTATTTGAGAAAGAAGGAATGCCGCTCCATACGGCAGAAGTACCCTCGGTACTGCAAGCGCGATCAAGGGAATAGGCGGTCGAGATTGACCGAGAACTCCAAAGCATCCCAAAGCAAGAGGATAAAGTATTATAAGAGCATGCAGATTATACGCCATGTGGAATAACTGGCGAGCGGCTGCCAGAAACCCAACAGAAGCCTGGGCCACGATGTGAGGAGCATCTTGAGGCACTGGAAAATATAGCAAGATTCCCGCAATCGAGAAGACAACCAGCAAGATAATTTCGGTGATTTGAAGAGCGCTAGGTGAGATATCACTGCCTGTAAAATCGTACCAATAATAGCTCTTCCAGTCCCATGGAATCCTATCGATGCCCTTTGTTACCTTTGGTTTAGTGCAACGGGCAGGCACTCGAATGAATCGCCTAAACAATGCTGTCTTAGTAAGTAAAACGCATAGCGATCCGTAGGCGGAAATAAATTGACGTCCCTGCCACGAAACAATGTTCCGATTGACTTCTTTTATATCTCTGCCGTTCTCCCAAAGGGCGAGATACACCGTGACTCCTATGGTAATTAAGCCAATGCTTATTGTTGAAATCTTGATAGAACGTCTGATACGCTCACTATGCTTGGCTTCTTCTTCGTCACATTCAGATTTCTCCTTCTCGTCTGTCGGCAACAATTTCTGAGGATCCAGTCCTCGTCGGAAGAGCAAAAATAATAGTAGGCAGTACAGGAAGATGCTACCTCCAGTTACAAGATAAATTTCCATGGCTTTGTTGTACACCAACGGTTGTGCGCAAACTCCTAGCAAATTGAAAAGAAGCAGTCATCAAATGTGTCGGGAACAACCACCATAAACGCGATGAACGTGCCCTCCAAAATATCAAGTGCGTTGAGACTCCTCCGTCCATGGTCCTTTTGCCGCTCGAGCACATCATTCAGCAAAGACGACAGTTTGTATATGGACATGTACATACTGACTGTGGCGTATTACGGGACTCCGCACGGAGGGCCGATGGGATCTTATAGGCGTTTCGTGCGGCTGGAGCCCTACATGAGCCAGCAGACCCGTTCTGGTGAAGCACTATGCACGCTCACCCTAGCTCAGATGCGCTCATGTAAGCCCAATAAGATATATCGACGTCGACGACAATCAGTTTTGCTCAATAAATATGAGAGAATATCACTATCTAGTGTTGAGAAACAAATGGACCGACTGGTTGATCAAATCATCGTCATAGAACGAAGATCGACGAACAGCTTCTTCGTCGAACCCACGGTCAGCAAGAATAGTTCGTAAGTCTCTGACTTGTGAGTCGCTCCATCTCTTCATAAAGTCCACCGGGTCCTCAGATATCTGTTTGAAGAAATCTCGGCGAAGGCTAGAGATATTAAGGGCCTGTACTGCGAGGGCAATTTGGTTGTCCAATTCGGCTATTTTTGGTCGGTCGGAGTACCACGATTCTAACAACTTGGCCAACCGCGCTCTGGTTTCGTCGAAATCAACTTCGACCTCGATATCATAAGCAACCTCACCGATTGTGTTTTCTCTATCCATGCGGACGGTGTAGTCAAGCACAATCGGGTCTCGCTGAGTTAGATGGGGCCCTAATAGCTCGAGGATCTGGGGGAATGCGAACGAATCTCTGTTAAAGAGCTCCTTCAGGGCGGCATCGCATTTGATGAGCCGCTTTTCGTCGACATCTTGTAACTTATGGAACTTGATATATTGCCACATGGCAACCACAACTCCGGGCTTGGACTCCTCCTCAATAGCAAGCACATTCCGCAACTGTGGCGACAACTTGAACTTGTTAGGAAACTCCTTGAGCTGCAGCGTAATTTTAACGTTCACGTTTTGTGAGCCCTTGCGCTTAATATCCACTACATCAAACTCGACATTCTGATCAGTGGCACTGTCTCCATGGTTTCCAACCGGCTCGTGCCATTCAACAATCGGATTATCAATGGGAGTTTCGTCCGTTGCATCCTCGTTGGCCAACTCGACAATCACACTTGTGAAGAAAGTGCTAAATTTTGGTCGCGTTGGAGAGTCAGCTGGCTCATCATCAACAAGCCGACCCTCGATTAGCAAATTCCACTCGGAATTGATTGTGCTTTCCGAGCTGAAGTCAAAGTTTCCATCACTAGTTTGCCATGACTGACCACTGACACTGCTGGAAATGAAAACCCGTAAAAGTTTGCGTTTCTATGGTTAGACGCATTCCGTGAGAGTAAATTTTCAAAAACAACGCACCTTTAAGCCCCGCGATAGTATGTCCTGAAGGTCGAGTTTTTTGCGGGAAATGGTCGCATCTAGTCGTCGCTCCATGTCCTGAAGATCCTTGTACAACTTGGCCTCTGGAATTATCGAGGCAACATTCGGTGGTATATTCCTGTCAGTAGGTCGTCGCTGAAACTGCGGGACACCAGGCTGTTCTGGTTTCGTGTTGGCGGTTGCAGCCTGAGCAGCATCAGAACCAGAAGTTTCATATCCCGGGCCAAATCCGGGCCGACCTGGCCGTACTTGCCGTTGTTTGGGGACTGCACGAGTGCCCCGATTGAATGACATGGTTTATTTAGACTTGATTTTTTGGATCGATGTTGAGAAGAATCAAGTTTCAGGCGTAGGTTTCGGACTTCTTCTGGTCACACTGTACGTGCAATGTATGCATCATTACGTGTGGGACCCAAGATACAGATACAATATATACAATTTAGTATGTTTTGTCTATATATTCTACAGTGTGTCGCACGTAGGCTGTTATAGATCTCCTAGTCCGGGCCCACTGAATTAAGCAGCTCGACTCGAGAATCTACCTGGAATCAAGTGGTTCAAAGTGTAATAGTTGGCATTAGCGGCATTAAACAAGATGTATTCTAGATCGTGACGTTTAGACGCCCGAACGATAAATATTCTGACGCTGGTGTCGAAATTGAATTGTGTCACGGCGTTCCATAATTGTAAGTGCTTTATCAAGCTCGTGTTTTCCAAACCCCTTGTTCTGCACAAATTCGCGAAGCAGCGTGGCATAAGATGTACTCCAACCAATAGGCAGTCGTCGCTTGAGCTCGTTCTCAATCTGGTTAACGTGCTCAGCCAACCCCTGGCGAGTCTCGCCATCCTGGCTGACTGCATCCATCGTTGAAGCATAAAATAGACGCATTGCCTCCTCAACGTGACGCTCATTTGCCACAGGAACCAATTCAAGCTTTGCAATCGACTCTGTGATACGAATAATTGCCTCAAGCTGACGAATAGTAATCGGAATGGAAGAGCGTTCGGTCGACTGTAGCTCCTTTTCGTGAACTTGTCTGCGGATGTCAATAAAATGCGAAGCAAGCTTTTCAGCAGCTTCCGGAGACAGCCGCGGGGCACACTTTGCACGACAGTACGATATATACCGCTTCATTTTATCAATCGGAATCTCACCTTCGGCTTCAGACAAAGCGGCGGTGCCAGTCATATGAGTGGTTATAACATGCTTGGCAATCGTTTGATCCCGTGACTCGTCATGCTCGTCCTTAATGATAAAGATCATATCGAAACGAGACAAAATAGTGGTCTGAAAGTCAATGTTTTCTCCCGGTGACTTGAGATCATCGTAGCGACCAAAGATCGGATTAGCTGCAGCAAGGACACTAGTTCTAGAGTTGAGAATAGTCGTAATACCAGCTTTGGCGATAGAAATAGTTTGCTGCTCCATTGCCTCGTGAATCGCCACCCGATCTTCATCCCGCATCTTGTCGAACTCGTCAATACAGACAACACCGCCGTCCGCGAGCACCATTGCACCTCCCTCGAGGTAGAACTCACGAGACGAAGTTTCCCGTTGAACTGACGCCGTCAAACCGGCAGCTGACGAGCCTTTACCGGACGTATAAATGGCAATAGGAGAGACTTTCTCCACGAATTTCAATAATTGTGATTTGGCTGTACCGGGATCACCCAGTAAAAGCACGTTGATATCACCTCTGAGGCGAACACCATCCGGAAGAACCTTCTTGCAACCACCCACCAACAGGCATGCAATGGCTTTTTTGATGTCAAGGTTCCCATAAATACTGGGTGCAATGCTGCCTGCAAACTTCTCAAAGAGATTTGGTGTACGCGCCATGGCGGCGAACTCCTCTTCTTCCTCTGGGGTGAATACAGTGTTTCGCCGGCCATCGTGTTCCAAGTCAGTTTGGATACCAACAACACGAATGTATGGGTTGCGAATAGCTACAGCACTCGCTTCTTTCACTTTGTTCTGATAGATTGAATAAACTCCAGTGACGACACACCGAGTGCCGGGAATTAGGCGACCACAAAGATATCTGTCCGCGGAGAGAAGAATGTGTCTGGGCATCTCCCCAACTGGAACCATATCTGGGGCCTCCTGTAATTTGAGCACTTGCTGGTCGATGAACTCACTGCGATCATGTACAACCACGTATGGGTCCATTGGGCATGTCTTTCGCTCGTTTGGAGGTGCTGGACCCAGGCAGTGTCGAGGGAGTGTGATGCCTGCAAAACCACTTCCTACATCGAGGCGGTGCATGTGTCGACAGTTGCGGCAGACCAGCTGCAAAACAATTGCCTTGGAAGACAGCGTGGACGCGCCGATGACGATGCCTGGTATTCTGACCAACTTCGAGATATATCTTGCATTGAGGTCCCGAATGGAAATTGGAGTCGCACTAGACCTTAGGATAATCTGGCACATGGGTATATGCGAAACTTCATCTTGTTCAGCGCTCGAGGGATACACGATTCTCTTGGCTGCTTCTTTGGCAGCATTTTCAAATATCGGCAGCAGCTCCGTAGGTTCATCGGTGACTCTCTGGCCTAGGTCCTCATTATAGGCAAGCAAATGAGCAATGTCAACTGTGAGTGAATAGTGCTTGATGACAACGTTTTCCTGGAGCTGTTGGCGATAGATGAATTGGTTGTCGATTTTGAACTCAAGGATAAAGTCCTTGAATTGCGCCTGGATGTGTGCAAGTGTAGTATCTTCCGGATCCTCGCCCGGTAAGACGCTGGTAGAGTACACTCGCGCCTGTTCGTAAGACATTCTGTGCGTACGTAGCAGTTAGTGCGACTTGCGGATCTATACCGACGGAGTCGTCAAACGCGTTTCGACGCGTTGTACCCTAACATCCAATATCTTTCCTCTTTTGGGAAACGCGTCGCTTCAGAGGTGTATTTTTTTAGCTACTGGTGTAATTGAATGTTGCATATCTCGCTTACAAACACCCAAACCCTGAATCTTCTCGAACGTTCGTCCGTCAACATATATTGAAATGGTTTGGCCTTGGAAAAACGGAGCCACAACTTATTTGATATTATCTAGTCATGTCTGAAGCCGACAAGGTAAGTGTAATGTCTTGCTTTTATGCATTTGGGTTGCAAGAGTTCAATTGGTTAAGTCATTACACAATAAATTTCACGCGTGAGACCAATGTTGCCCCACATTCGCTTCCACTCCAATGCATATCTTTCTTGTGATTACTATCTTGTTATTGCGATGCTAACTCTCAGTACAAAGCGGAAGGCAACGCAGCATTCGCTGCAAAGGATTTCGAAAAAGCCATTGAGCTGTTCACAAAGGCTATCGACGTCTCAGAGACCCCCAACCATGTGCTTTATTCGAATAGATCGGGCAGCTACGCTTCTCTTCGAAAGTTTGATGACGCATTGAAGGACGCAGAGGAGGCTATTAAGATCAACCCTCAGTGGCCCAAGGGCTACACCAGAAAGGGAGCCGCTTACCACGGGCTGGGGGACCTTATTGGAGCTAAAGATGCTTTTGAGGAAGCTCTGAAACTTGATGCTAGTAACGCTCAAGCAAAGAGTGGACTTCAGGCGGTC
This sequence comes from Tardiomyces digboiensis, assembly GCA_030570855.1. Lineage (NCBI taxonomy): Eukaryota > Fungi > Ascomycota > Dipodascomycetes > Dipodascales > Trichomonascaceae > Tardiomyces > Tardiomyces digboiensis. Next base: position 47,605 of record JAJLWU010000006.1, on the reverse strand, counting down.
GAGGCCGCAATTGCTCGCGAAGCTGAGGACGACGGTACAACGCCTGATCTTGGAATGGGTAAGCTGTTTTCAGATCCGGCAACGTTGCAGAAACTAGCTAGCAACCCCAAAACCGCTGAGTATATGAAGGACCCTACTTTTGTCCAGAAGCTTGGCGAGTTGGCCAAGAACCCTATGGCGGCGCTTACGGGAATGCAGTCAGACCCGCGACTCATGGAGGCTATGGGTGTTATTCTTGGTATCAATATGTCCCAAGCACCTGGCCAGGAGGATAGTCCGATGCCAGATGCTCCCAAGGAGGTGCCTAGATCCGAGTCAAAGAAAGAACAGAAGGAGCCCGAGCCGGAACCTGAACCTGAACCTGTTGTTGAAGAGAAGAAACTTGCCGACGCGGAAAAGGCAAAGGGCAATGAACTCTACAAGCAGCACAAGTTTGATGAGGCAATCGAGCACTATGACAAAGCTTGGGAGGCTCACAAGGATATTACATATTTGAACAACCGTGCTGCCGCTGAGTTTGAAAAAGGTGATTACGATGCCGCAATTAAAACTTGTCACAAGGCTATCGAAGAGGGACGTGAAATGCATGCCGACTATAAGCTGGTTGCAAAGGCTTATGGGCGTATTGGATCGTCGTACCTTAAGAAGGAAGAGCTGACAGAGGCGATTGAGTATTTCAACAAGTCACTGATGGAACATCGTACGCCAGATATACTTAACAAGTTGCGTTCCACAGAGAAAGAGCTGCGAAACCGACAAGAACAAAGCTATATCGACCCAGTCAAAGCTGATGTTGCGCGTGAAGAGGGTAATGAGAAGTTTAAGAGCGGTGACATGCCTGGAGCTGTTGCATCGTACACTGAGGCAATCAAGCGTGCACCAAAGGACCCCCGCGGTTACGGAAATCGTGCTGCTGCCTACATTAAGCTGCTTGCCTACCCAGAAGCGATTAAGGATTGCGATACTGCAATTGAGTTAGATCCCAACTTTTTCAAGGCTTATACCCGAAAGGCGACTGCGTACCATGTCATGCGTGAGTATCGCAAGGCAATGGACACACTTGAGAAAGCGCGTGATGTTGACAAGGAAGGAAAGCATACTCGGGAGATCGATGATTTGTACATGAAGGCAGTTCAGGCGCGATTTGCTCCTCTTGAGGGCGAGACGGCCGAGCAGACAGCCGAGCGTCTGGCGAATGACCCCGAGATAACTGAAATCCGTGCTGATCCTGTAATGATGACTATTCTGCAACAGGCCCAAAGCGACCCTGCTGCTCTTTATGACCACATGAAGAATCCAGAGGTGCGTCGTAAGGTCAACTTGCTCATGGCTGCTGGAATTATCCGTACAAGATGAGCTTTAGTAAATATTCGTTATGCATGTGTTTACTTGAACGTGTTAACTAATGTTGTCTTAAAAGGTTCTTGATAAGACGGATCAGGATGATGCGGCTGAAAAAGTGAGATGTAGTTTGCGCTGAACCAAATTCATTGCATTGAGCCTACCAGGATGGCTGGTTCACGTGAGACTCCAACTTCTGTCATCTGGGCAACAATTCAGTGTGTGTGTGCAATACTGACTTGTTTTCTGGCATCAGGTGTTATCTTTGTACGTCAATGTTGATAGACAATGGAATCTTTTCGCAAGTCATTAACTTTAGGGATTCGCGGCATTAAAACCGATTCTAGTGTCACAAGGTGTTGGAGAGGAATACTGTGGACACTATGAGCAAGGCGATGGGATTGTCATATGTGAAGGACAGGAGAGGTACCTAAACATGACATACACATTAGCCGTGATGTGCCATTGCCTTTCAACGGCATTAGCACTCGGAATACTGAAAATTCATGGTCCGCGAATCGCAGGTGTAATTGGGGGATTGTTAATTGGCGGTGGTACCTTAGTCATGTGCTCTGATTTTGAAAAGTTTGGTGTCGCTCCATCGCGACTTGGACTACTGCTTCTTGGATCCGGAGGCCCGTTTGTGTTCGCCGGATCACTTGATGTAGTTGCCCGGATCAAGCACCACAAGTCACTTGCCACTGCTGGGTTATTCATAGCATTTGATGCATCCTCTGGCGTTTTTTTGTACTATCGAATTTTGAACGACGCCTCTCCCGACGTCGTCACGCTACGGCAGTTCTTTACTGGGTATCAGGTGGTGCCAATATTCATTCTACTAGTACAAGGGATTGTTATGCCAAGAGGAAACGCAGATATTTTGCCACGCCTGCTCCATAGTGTTAAGAGGATAAAACCGTTGGGTTCTACAAGAGAACCCACTGAAACAACAATGCTTCTCGATGATCAAGACCCTGTACAGCATCGATCATTCAAGGAGGACGCGTCGGGAATTTGGGGCGTTCTTCACCGAGACAAGCTAGCAGATCAATTGAAGTCGACGTGGTTTCTGCTGCTATTGTTGTTCACGGCAATTAACTTGTTGAGAATCAATTACTACATAGCAACTGTCCTCAATCAGTCCGGGTTTTTGTTAGGATCCCGCAAGGATGCTATTCTTGTCAACAGGCTGCTTGATGTTACGCTACCACTAGGTGGGCTCATTTCCGCTCCTTTCATGATGGTCATGCTGCGGAAATTGAGTAATATGAAGATTCTCTCCACAATCTATATTTTGTCGCTCATTATCAGTTTGATTCAGCTCAATCGTTCTCTTCTCATGCAGATGTTTAGCGCTAGTTTATTTGGCGTTTATCGATCTTCATTTGAAGTCATCGTGACGGAGTATTGCATCAATGTTTTTGGCTACAAAAATTTTAGTGCTATATTTGGGGCCCTTATAGCAGTTTCTGGTTTCGGTACGCTGTTGCTCATAGTATTCGACAACGAAACGTTTACACGATACCATGAAAATCCAACTCCGGTAAACTTTGGCCTCACCATTGCCGTTGTCGTATTTGGGTGTGCTCTAGTTATTCATACTTGGTTTCAGGCAAAGCGGATTCAACGGAAACAACTTGAAGAAGAAGCCGAGCAAGCCCCCGTCTTGCGTATGCCCGGCGCTACTCTGACCAATGGTTCCTGTGGGGATGATGGCTGTGATGACTGTGATGACTGTGTATGCAACCTTTGAAATATGGATCATTTTGCTTATGGCATCTTGTACTCGCCATTCTCGAGACAATAGCGTGAAAGCTTCCACCCTCATGGCTGAAACTGATTTATTAATACGGGGTGTCGCCGCAAACTCGACTTTACTGGTATTTTAATCCTGTTGGAACTCGCATTTTATGGTGCTTCGTCCGGAACATCTGTAATTTAACTTATTTAAGTACAGCCCGCCAAACAAATGGAATTTATGGCCATTCTCTGAATAATATGTACCATGAATAATGCACATACAAATGTTCCATTTTGCAAACCACCTGGCGATTGCATATGAGATCGGGATGCGCGCCACAGCCGTGCGTATATTGTAAACGCTTGTAAACGCTATCACAACTCAATCAGTTCCTAGTCGCACCGGGCGACGGAACGCAATGCTCTGGTTCCGAACTTGTCGATTTTGCAGCAAGCAGTTTCAAACTGTTGTACAAAGTCGACTACTTCACACGTCAAGCAACCTATCGATCAAGCGAACACAGCTCCCTGCGCGGCCAAAGATCGTAGAAGAGGAAATCACTGAAGTCTTCATCAAGGGAGGCGGAAGAGGGGGGCAGAAAATTAACAAAACAAATAGCAAGGTACAGCTTAAACATATTCCAACGGGAATTGTGGTCGAATGCCAGGCATCGAGGAGCCGAGAAGAAAATCGAAAGAGAGCTCGGGAGTTATTGGCTCTTCAGGTAGAAAAGCTGACGGTCCCAGCGGGCCAAAGCAGGCTGGACATTGTCGCCGCATATAAGCAGAATAAGACACGGAAAAAGAAACAGAGAGCTAGGAAAAAGTACCTCGCGCTCGCGGAGGAGAAGCAAAATACCTCTAGTTCGCTAGGGGAAAATTCCAAGGACCCATAAGCAGATGCATCACTATGTACATAAATTATTATTCTAGCATTTCATCGTTGTCTGAATTGTCAATTCCATCGCCAAGTTGAGACCTTGATACCGCAGCAGTCTTAGATTCAGGTCCAAACCAGCCATCATTGTCACTATCAACATCAATCGCGTCTGCCGACTTATCAGGATGCTCGATAACAGAAAGGATGTCTTCCGGTCCTAGTAGCATTTCTTCACTATTAGCCGAGATCAAATATTCAAGGGTGTAGTGATTCGAGGCCGATACGCGGTTGACATCAGAATTTAATCGATTGACGAATTTCAGAGCTCCACGAAGCACTGAGAGATATTGATGCCGATTATCGAGAATATAACGACCATGGTGCGTAATAAGGCCTTTGATCCACAAAAGATTGTACTCAACGTGAGGAGACTGCTCAACGTAGTTAGTAATAAATCGGAGAATGCGAAGAAGGTAAACAACAGGAAGATCACGCGCAATGAGGTCAATGTCACTAACGGGAATCGACTCGTACACTCTCTGTATCAGAGAAGTTTCGCCAAGGCGGAATGCCATAACTAGTGCAACCATATAGTCTCTATCCTTAAGACAACTAATGGTATTGCTCACAGTTATGTCAATATCGAGGTCAAAAGGGTCAAAGTTCAAAAGTTCGTCCACGGAGTAGATAAGAAGGCCCTCAGTGGTCGCCGCTGCAAACGAACGGCCCGTGGGCGAGTACTGGATGCCTGTCGTTCGAACTGCCGGCCGTACTTTTCTCACAGAGGCGTCACCTCTCTGGGCACCTGGCAATGTGCGGTCGATACGGTTCTCCAAGTCAGAATCCTCGCCAGCCACGTCAATGAGATCTATCGGGCCAGCCTCAGTCATGTTCTTGGAATTCAATTTGTCGAGAGTGCCGTCCAAGTCCATATTACGCGAGATAGTGAACTTGCGGAGAAGAACTTCGTTGGCAATGTCATACATGCAAATGTGCTTCGAGTTACCACCGGCAAGAACTGTTGTTCCGTCTGCGTTGTACGAAATAGTTGTGAAATGTTTGGACCGCTGCGAACTCTCTGACGTAAATCGGTCGGTAGCGTATCTTCCGCCAGAAATGTCACGCCGCCCATCAATGGTGCCGACTTGTTTGCCTAATTCAGCATCCCAGATTGTGAGCTGGCCATCCAGTGTGGCAACTGCCACTTGCTTCGAATCCGGTCGGAAAGCCACTGCCATGACGTCTGACTGCTGCAGAAGTGGCTCAACTTGAGTGCTACGTCCAAAAATGGTCCACATGCGAACAGTTTTATCCCAAGATCCGGACGCGAGCTGGCCACCCTCTGAATCAAAAGCAAGAGATGCTATTGGTCCCTCGTGGCCAGAAAGCCGGTCGAGCAATTGAGCAGTCTGCACCGACCATAAATGTACGTCAAAATCGTCTAGACCGCCAGCAGCAATGATCTCGCCACTCGGATCTACTGCGAGCGACGTAAATTGAACGCGCTTTGCAGCCGTATATACACGAAAATTGCGATATCGTAGTAGATCCCAAGCTCTTACAGAGCCATCGAGTGATGCCGAAAAGAGAACGTTTCCTCTCTTGGAAAACTGCAAAGAAGTCACAGCTGCCTGGTGCTCGGTGAATGTGACGATTGCGAATCCGGAAATAGCATCCCATACTTTTATCTTACCATCATCGGCCGCTGTGACAATCTTCGATCCATCTGGCGAGTATACTAACGAATTCATAGCATCAAAGTGACCCTGTTGTTTGAGCACATAAGTTTCTGATTGCCACTCCCAGACCAGCAGCTGGCCCAGCTTGCCGGCTCCGAACGCCAACCATTCTCCAGTGCTATTTATCGTCACAAAGTCAACTTGGTTTTGCGAAATACTTAAACTCTGGATATTTGTGAAACCCGGAAGCTCGTATAGCCCAAACACACCAGAGGCGAAGCCGACAACTAACATATTCGTGGGTGCATGAAACGCGCAGCACTGAACGTGCGCGTTTTGTTTGAAGTAATGTTTGGCGACAATTCTCCACGCCATTCCTTGTTCATCTTCTTGCTCGTTTTCCTCAATCGTTTCTCCGTGCAGCTTTCGCAACTTTTCCGCTCGTGTAACATACTGCCATTGAAATAGCGCCCCGTCCTTACTGACTGTATACAGTGTTTCCTGATCCTCACTAAAATAGCTACCAACAACAGAATCACGATGGCCAGATAACGTCGCAGCTGCTACACTATCCTCCGACGACAGAGAATAAATTCTTGCCGTCAAATCCTTGGACGAAGTGATAAAGAAGCGAGAATCAGGCGACCACGTAACACAGCTGACGTCGGCATAGTGGCCAGTATAGATTCTGTGGCGAACGAAAGGCGCGAAACTTCGGTCGTCGGCACTGGTCGGCGTTCTCCACACTTGAATGTGGCGGCCAGCTGCGACTGCAAAATGAGTTCCATCTGGCGAAAATTTCAGATCCATCACCTTGTCCTTAAAATTAAAGTGGTGCAAAACAGTGCGCCTAACATAGTTTACCAAAATAGCGCGGCCATCTGAATCAACCGACATTAGAAGGGTCGCCTGCGGATTCAATTCTATTCGAGCAATATTTCGTCTGTGTTCATAGGGAAATGTAAATGACTTGTTGTTTACAAGGTCAAACACGCTAACCCTATTTCCCACAGGGCTCACCACGCAAGTTCCATCAGGGCTGAACAGGAGGTTTCCTTTCCGGTACACGGTCCCCAGCAGATTTGAAAGCTGTGGTCAGTCGGGTCGAGTACACCATGGTTGCATGGCCAAGCTACAGATTCACATCCCACAAACACACCAAGCAATAGGCGAGCAAAATTGACATGTGTCAGTCTATTACATACCTTGAAATCCAAGCTCATCCCGATTCAAATTAGAGCCGAATCGTCTCGCAGTGTTTGACTCTATGCCGAGTCTCAATTTTTTTTGTGTCTGTGACCAGTAGCGATCCCTAGTGCGGCTGAAATGATTCTAGCGGTTTGAAACGAACTGACGAGAAACTATCACAGGAAAATATTAACAATGAAAAATCCAAAGAATTCACCAAAATTAAGCAATTCGGGAAAGGCGATGAAAGGGCTGGGTCCCGCTGCCCCAAAGGCTTCGCCCACTACAAAGCTTTCAAGCAAGATCCTTGATATGAAGGTAAGCAGAATGGGCAGGCACGATTTGATCTAGGCTTATTTAGTAGAAGCAATTTCTTAGCCCGAGCATTGCGATGCGCATAGATGTATTTAATTTCTAACTCACAGTTCATGAAATCGGCAACAACACGAGAAGAAGAGAAACTTGCGGCGGAGGAACAAAAATTACGGGAGCACGCGGCACAATGGACGTTACCGAATGTCGAAGTCAAGAAAACTCCACCTGCGAAGTCATTCGGTTACGGCGAGTTAGTTGTCGATGACCCAGTAACAGTTTCAGGTCGTCGTAGTTTTGGAAAGAAAGCTGCCTCAGTGGTACGTATTTATTGGTATCGTAGTCGGTGCTGGGATTTAATGAGAAAACTCGGTTTTGGCTGTGTTGCAGATGGGTGCTAATTTCAGGACGATGATGATAATGACGACAATGAGAATGATGCCCGAGACGATAGTGTAGATGAAAAGCTCTTCATCCTGAAGGAACAAGCCGATGAAGCACAGAGGAAGACTAAGAAGCGAAAAACTGCCGCGTCCACGACCGATAAGTAGACAACAGGCTTGTTCACTTATGGGGCTAAATTTATGGCGATAGGATGGCTCAGAGATTATTTCTTTTGCTTGTCTTCTGCAATAAACCCCCCTTTCACGAGGCAGTCTCGCGCACAGGAGTTAATATGCTTAAATCTGGGGTTAGAACGCTACGTCTTGAACCTCTTGTCTTCACGGCATACCTGTCAGGACCAAGATGGATTCCACCATACCATCTTGACACGCATACTACAACGTTCCAGGAATCTGTTATCTGTTGTTAGAAATACGAAGCATGATCATCTTAGTCGATCGTGATGCTTCCGGGCAGAGTTGTGGTCACGCAAAGCGAAATAGATGCGCGGCGAGGACCAGAAGCTCCCTTCCTTTCATATGAATCCATTAGCGACGCCGTTTTGTCCGTTTTTTCTTATTAGATCTCTTACCGTAAGCAAATGCAACACTCTACTGCCAGCACAAGCTTCTCCGTCGTCATCAGAATCTTGATATACGACGCCAGACGCAGTTTTGATTCTCCAAGCAGCAATATTGTGTGTTGCTCGGGCAATACGTTTGTCATGCTTGAGTTGATCTAACAATCGGTCAACATCTTCAATAGAGCTTGCCCTAGCAGCCCATCCCGTGAACAACGATTTTCTGTCCAGGATATCATCGCTGCGGATCCAGTCAGTAAACGCATCGACTTCGGCTTGTATTGGTTCTTCCAATAGTGTGCTCGCTCTCAAATCATCCTCTACTTCTGTTGTTGTCAAAAGACCGCTATCAAGCTTCCTCTGAACCGCATCCAACAATTCGTACACCACAACGTAACCAGCAACATATACGTCATTAATTATATTGGTAATTTCCGCTTGTCCGTTTCGAATTCCGTTGACTTCTACAACTTTTGGGCAAACTTCTGGATACAGTAAAGGAAAAGACAGTCGTATATGGATCCCCGGATGATCTGGCACCTTCAAGTCATAAATAGAACTCCCCCAACGTTTCATACTATCTTCCCATATAGAGTTAATGGCCGTGACCTCATCGTCGAGATCTTCCTGCGTCATACGTCTGGTGCTTCCAACGTCGGAGGGGCCGGTTCATTTCTGTATGCGATTTCTGTGCATATTTGCGTGCCCGTCGTTGTGCATCGAGCATGACTGAGAGCAACAGGTGGCGCCGCACCCATGAGTCAGCACAACAAGAAGTCCTATCCCGAGAACGGCAGAGATATGGACCAAAGTACAAACTTTGGTGGGAAACGAATGTGAGCTGTACTGGACGGTAATATTTCTAGAGTATTTTCATGATATTTTTTCAAACCTGGAGAAATATCTGGCAGGAGAATCAGTATGATAAAGCAGGATAGCCCTCACTTTGGAAGTCTACCACCAACAGGGTCGGTTAGTGGGGGTCGCGTTTCTAAGGAGACAACTCCTATGAGCAGCAGAGAGCGCAAGTCGCGAACAATATCGTGCGAGAGGTGAGTTAAGCTTCTGGATGTTTCCGGTTCACTTTATATAACCTCTTTCTAGCGGAGCCCAACGTCGGTGTTCGGTTTGGATGACGGTAGGGCCGTTTGTTGTTTTTCTATTGCTATGGCTTGAGCAGCGTTTCTGCCTCGATTTGTAGCCGAAGTCCTTTGATATTTAACCGGATCGCTCCCTGGACCTTTGTGCGCGAAGTTCTGGCCTGCGAGCTATATTTGAAACATTTCAGTTGGCAATGGCCAGTTTCAAGTACATGGCTGATTTACGGCGCTGGTTACACGTTTTTGAATCATGATCTAACTATAGATGCAAACGGCGGAAACAGAAGTGCGATCATAGGCTACCGGTGTGCACAAATTGCCTCAAGGCCGACGCAGAATGTATTCAGCCCGAAAAGTATGCTCAACAGGCCCCCCAGAAAGATAGCTACACATCAATGCTGGAAGTAAAGGTGCAGAGACTTGAAGAACAAATTCGGGCTATGCAAAGCCAGATGGCGAATTCGGGAAACTCTACAAGTGGCCCGGGAACGGCATCTGTAAATATGCACTCACCGTTGTCAACTGCAAACTTTTCGAGCCCACAGTCTGTGTCGAGCAATTCTGGCCCATCACACAACGGAGCCATGTCGGCGACAGTGAGCATACTAAATGTGGACCCCGCCGATGAGGCTAACGTTCCACCGAGTTTTACAGTAGTGTCTTCGTTGTTGCAGGAAACATATTGGGGACATCAACCGCCGGCGTCAAAGCCGCCAAGTCGAGGAGACGTGAATATTGGCCTATTGCCTGACTATGATTTTCACGAATATCTGCAGTTCAAACCAGTCAAGGCCCCTGACGACGCTGTTGCTGACAAATTAATTGATATATGCATAAGTGGAGAGTATGGTCGCTATATTCTTCTTGATAGGGAATTCCTCAAGCAGGCGCATGCGGAGCGCAAAAATGTTTCTGGCAGGTCGTTGGATGACCCGGATTATCGCTACGGCCAGTTCGTGCTATTCCTTGTATATGCTGTCACGTCATTATTAGGCGACGTGCCAGGAACACAGCCGATGAACCTGTATTCAACAGCGCTACGACAGGCCCGACTGTGCAAGAGCACGAACCCCCACTGGCGTATTACGGCTTTAATTATATGTGCAATTTTCCAATCAAAGACTGATATTGACAACGGCCTTCATTATGACATGACTATTCGCGCAATGAAACTTATCAAGGAGATTGGTCTTCACAAGAGCAAGGGCCTGGACAAAATGACATTATATGAACAGGAGATGGCAAAGCGTTTATTTTGGGCGGTATACAACTCGGAGCGCCTATATGCAATTTCCACCGGCCGTCAGTTCGTTCTCGATGAAAATGAGATTGAAATAGACTTTCCCGTTGACATCGATGATATCGATCTACGAGATGAGGCCAAAATTTTAGAGGCACGCAGGGTCACTGATTGGTCAAAGCAGCCTGCAACGACAACGTCGTTCTTCCTGCATATACTTGAGATGCGACGGATTGAATCAAGACTTGTAACAAAGATTTATGACCAATCATTGCCGATTGAAGAGCGGTTTTCGCACGTCGATTATTACATGAAAATATTGGAGGAGTGGCGCGATTGCCCGCGGGTGTTGAGCTCATGCTCTCCAAAGCAAAGTTCAGTGATTGCTTCCGGGTACGCTCGCGCCATTCGAGTGCTATTGCAGCCGTTTTTAGGGCGTCTATCTCCTCACAGTGAACTGTTCCAAAAGTGTGCACGTGAAACTGGAACCCTGTGTAAGTCGTACCGTGATTACTATCGCAAAACGCGAACAGACTACTCTACCATGGCTATGCACAACAATTTTGTAGCTGGCTTGACGCTGGTCTATTGCTTGTGGCTCTCAAAGGATGCCCCCATTCTGCCAATTCTTGAAGGTGTGCGCGCGTGCACCGCGACGCTTTATGTTTTGACGGAACGGTCAAAGTTGTGCAAGAATTATCGTGAGACATTTGAGAATCTCGTGACTACGACCATGAAGCACATTATAGAGTATCGCCGGCGGAAGTTTGGCCATCTCCACGAGCACCTGCGCCAGCAGCGAGAGGAGCGAGAAGCACGGTTGCTTGAGGCACAACGTAGTACAGCATCGCCTGCGACTGAGCATGCCACGCCTCCGTCTCAGGAATCGCGTACAGTCCCACAGTTCCCTGTTGTTCAGGCAGTCACCGAGTCTAAGCTTGTAAACAATGTCCCTGGCCCGTCGACATTAGGCCAAGATCAACCTCAGCTACCGCCTGCTCAACAACCTCTGCTACCTCCACTTTCACTCCGGAACGTGGGCGTTTACGCAATTCCAGTGCAGGGTCCGGAACTGCCGCCGACCGCCTCTGCGGGTCCGCCGCCTAATGCTATTTCGGCAGCGCCTGGAGCTTCTACTGGCCCCGACCAGTACGGGGCCCAGACGAACAAGGACTGGATAGAAGCCTACGGATACGATGACTCGCTCTACAACATGATCAATGATATTTCGTCCTGGTCCAAACAATTTGGTGATACAGACCCAACTCAAGACCAGAGTCTTGTTCAGGACACATGGACAAACATGACAGATTTTGGATATTCTTGGTAAGGGCTAACTATTAAATAAAAGTAATTATATTTAAGTTGACATTATTCTTAAGGATCCGCCCCAGGCTTGATGCTGTTGTCTGGGACGCGCGGCTCATGAAAGCATATGCATGTGTGAAATGTTTAGATTCAGAGACGACGTGGTTAAACTTGAACTGCGCTCTAGAACAAAGCCAACCATGACCGATGCAGAATCTCTCAAAGCGAGCGGTAAGTACAGTTCAAAATTAGACTGTTAGTCAACTTTGCCATGGTGTCGAAGAGTGGTGACAACATTCGAGGACCTCCACCCTGATATTAAAGTGCTTGCAACGAACTGACAAAAGGCAATGCGCACTTTAAGAACGGTGAATGGATCCAAGCTGTTGAATATTACACAAGGGCGATAGAAGCAGGCCCCCCAAATGCCACCTACTACTCCAACCGGGCGGCAGCTTTAATCAAACTTGCGGACTGGAAGAGTGGACTCGACAGCTGTGCAACAGCGCTGAAGCTCAACAACGTGGACTCAAAGACGATGGCCAAGCTGCTTTATAGACAGGGCTTGTGTCAACGAGAACTTGGCTTGATACAACAAGCTCGAGCCAGCTGGGAGCAAGGACTCGAGATTGACCCGTCAAGTTCTGATTTCAAACGTGAGCTGGACGGGCTGGCATGGCTCGAATTGAAGTCTAAGAGAAATATCAGGGATAAGGTCGGTGTTGTGGCTAGTGGAAAGAGAAAAAATGTGCCAACCGCCATTCCAATATCGGTTGTGGAAACGCTACCTGATAAATTTAAACCAGCGGTGGTGACACAGGATACGGCATCACGATTACAGGGTTCATTTGACCTGCCAAAGCAATTGCCGAGTCTCTACACTATCACACAGCTCATGAGGACCCCAAAAGCTGATCTACGCAGTGTCTACGAATATGTGTTCGACCTTGCACCCAGTCACTTCGCTGAGATTACCGGTGCTGCTGGAATTGAATACGAGTTGGTCGAGTTTGTGCTCGATGCAATTATTGACCAGCATGGGAAACGCAGTGGCTCTGAATGGCGCCAGAAAGCTCTAGGACTAAAGCAGGGTCTGGAAAACTGTGAGCGCTATGATGTCGCATCTTTGTTCGTGTCTTCAGATAAAGTCAATATCGTGGAGAAACTACTTTCTGGTGGGCGCTACGTGGACTATGACACCGAATAGCTTTGCACTAATCAGTATTTGTCACTTTGACCAAGAGAAATCTCTTTGAGCCTCGGGGTCTGCGGCACATTCTTGTTCCATTTCGAAAGGTTACAAGTCTCCGGACAACTGGAGGCGCAACTGGGGACTCGCATTTGTTTCCGTATGTCCCCACATCACCACCGTTTTGAGGAATTTTGGCAGTAAACAACTCTATTGCGCTTTTTGCGCACTTGGAACTTCTGCTATAGCCAACTCATGATTTCACGCGAGTTGACGTCCCGTCCAAGATTCTGAGATATGAATGAGTCGCCGCATTCAATATAATGATCGCAGAAAACAATCTGCGTTATGGTGGCAGAAAGGATCCTCGCTAAGTGAACATGTCGACACTTCCTTCGCTGTAACATTTGAGTTGTGGCAGCTCAGCCGCACGTCAAAAGGTTGCAATCTTGGGGCAAGGGCTAACGTAACGTCTCCGGACCGGCATTGAGGTTACAGTGTGGGTTGCAACGTCCAACAGCACATAATATAAGGGCGGGCCCGAGATCCTCGAGAGTTCACGTGGGACTCTATAAAATTCTTTGCAAGTCACTAGTCAACTTTCAACCATCATGGTGTAAGTATCTATGAGCGAGCCTTAAGGTACACCGTCGAGGGGCAATAGATCGCGATAATGAATGGATATTGCGACAATGTTAGAAAAGTGGGTTATATGGGGTAGCGAGGAGGCTTTTTGGCGGCGGCTGGATATCTGTCGCTAATGGATTTCACAACGGTAGTCAGCGGGCATCGTACAATCGCTAACTCTAGAAACACAAAGATTTTTCTATCGCCGTCCCAAGGCTCAAAGTGGGTTGCTGATCTGATTATAAGCCGAATCAACGATTTCGCACCAACATCAGAGAGGCCATTTGTGCTCGGATTACCCACTGGATCGTCGCCGGAGCAGGTATACTCCCACCTTGTTGACTCATACAAGAATGGCAAGGTTTCGTTTGAAAATGTCGTTACTTTCAACATGGATGAGTATGTTGGCCTCAGCCCCGACAATGACCAGTCATACCACTATTTTATGCAAAAGCACTTTTTCAGCCATGTCAATTTAAAGCCAGAAAATATCAATATACTTGATGGCTTGGCTGCAGACGTTGACGCGGAATGTGCTGCCTACGAAGAAAAAATCAAAAAGATTGGTGGGATTCATTTGTTTATGGGTGGAATTGGTCCCAATGGTCATATTGCTTTTAATGAAGCCGGTTCGTCCGTCGAGTCTATCACGCGTAAGATCGCTCTTGCCGATTCGACGATTGCTGCCAATTCCCGATTTTTTGCCAGTCCAGACGACGTCCCACGGTTTGCATTGTCTGTTGGAATTGCGACCGTCATGTCTGCAAAGGAAGTCGTCATTCTAGCCTATGGTGTAGCAAAAGCCAAGGCCGTCAAGGGTTCTCTCGTTGATGGGATTTCGTCAAAATGCCCAGGCTCGTACATGCGTCTCCACGACAATTGCACGTTTGTCCTCGATGAGGCCGCAGCCTCAGAGTATTCAAAGACTCGTCAGGAGACACGTTTATAAAGAGCATCATTGTATCACTCGCTAGGAGTTTTAAGTACTGTATTTCTATTCACTTCTGCATACTAGCCAGTTAGCCCAGCCGTACGGCTGCCAATCTCGGAGAAATGATCTGCCTTAGTGGGGGTTACATATAATTCCACCAACGGGAACGCAGAGCAAATCAATGATCGAGCCACGCGTTCAAAGACGGATTGACACACATATCCACTTGTTTGCAGATGTGCATTTGGCCGATCTTGCCTGGATGACCGAAGACAACCTTCTTCACCATAACCACAGAATTCAAGAGTATACGTCAGATTTAAAGGGAAACAAGGGCATTGATGGTATTGTATTTATTGAGACAGATCGAAAGTCGAATGCATTTGATTCTCAAGAAGGCTGGAAATATCCCATTGAGGAGTTCCAGTACGTGGCTCGTGTCGCAAGGGGCGAGGAGACTACTGGCGGGAGCCGCAATAGCACTAATGGCATCGTGAAAGGCATTGTTCCTTGGTCTCCAGTCCCCAGTGGTGCTGAGGGATTATCAAAGTATCTGTCCATGCTGGAATCTGCTGATCCCGAGGGATACAAGCTTGTCAAGGGAGTTCGGTATCTGGTTCAAGACAAGCCAAACGGCGTTCTTGTCGAAGATAAATTTGTCGAGGCCGTCAATTACCTTGGAGCAAAGGGTCTCATTTTCGAGCTTGGTATTGATTGCCGTTCTGCGGGTATCTGGCAGCTTGAAGAGGCAGTTGAGTTTGTCGGTCAGACTGGTTCCACCACCTCTGTGCTAAGTAAGAACAGGCGAATTTACGTTAATAGTGATATGCTAACAGTAGATCACTTGAGCAAGCCGAATATGCACATCGACCCAAAGAATATTGAAATTCAAGAAGATTTTGTGCGTTGGAATGAACTGATGGAGAAACTAAGCAAAGGAAATGTGGTGGTTAAAATGTCGGGCGCATTCTCAGAGGTACCTGACGATATGGATGACGACCAACTAGTCGACAGAGTGATGCCTTGGCTCTCTTCATTATTTCGTCTCTTCGGGCCAGATCGTATAATGTGGGGGAGCGACTGGCCAGTATGTAAATTTGGAGGGGGACCAAACGCATTGGCCCGATGGATAGCCATTTCTGACAAGCTGGCGAACAGTCTTGGCTTGACACCAGAAGACAAGGACAAGATATTCTATCGCAACGCTCTAAGGATATACAAACTGTAAACTATATGACTGTATAGTAGCCATTGTAGAATAGACTGGTGGAGATAACACGTTCCGCGATGGGCAACATGTCACCATCCACTTGGGGACCATGAGCAGGTTGCGAAATAACGATCTTTGTCGATGCACAATTAAAATCGATGCGAAATCAGGGTCTCAAGCAGAATCATAATGGTGCGCTCGGCGATATCAAGTGCATGGTATATTGCATATATGTGACCAATTAAGGCACTCAAGTTTTGGCAGCTTCTCTTCTCGCCGGCTCACAGTGCATAGTCTTTTAGTCAGGCTTTGCTTATAGTACGTGGAAGAACTTGCATGGTTGATGAGTATTGTGTGATCGCCGATCCTGCGTCTCTGAATTCAGTTACGAGGCTTATGGCGGACGTCAGTGCCCGGGACTTTCATGTCGTTGCTGACAACAGATGATCTCAAAAAGCCTACTTTATTGCAATATTCGAGCTATACGTCCAATGGCTTCTCGCATGCTACATGCTGGCCCCGTTTCGAGAAACATGAATGCATTGAGAGATGCATTCAAGACAGGAGATGACGACGACGACGCAAAGACTTACAAGCCTAAGAAGATCCCCAATGTTCTGGGTCTTCACAAAAGATGGGAGAAATTGAATCTGGCACAGCAGGAAGAAGTCATTGCTTATCTTGAAACCAAGCAGCAGGAAAATTGGAAAACTCTTACAAACGACGAGAAAAAGGCTTGTACGTGACCTTTTGTTTGCAGAGTATTGCAAGATTGTCTATTTTTTTTAATGGCACAAAGTGCCCATTTTTGGAGATACTAACCCCCTAGTATGGTATATTTACTTTGGACCTTGGGGTCCACGTTCAAGTACAGAATACGACCCCGGTGCATTTTATGGCGGGATTGCAAAAGCCGTTGGCGGGATTATTATCGGGGTCTGCTGTTACAAGGCATATGATGTATATAGCGAGCCACAACAGCAGATCTAACTTGGAGTTACATATAATTGACGGAAAAATGAAATTATCGTATACGCAGAGCAAGATTAATGAATATTGTACCAAATTCACATGGTCAACAGGTATATTCCGGACAATAAGTATATCTATCTTCAAGTCATCTAGTTCGTAAAATCGTGTTCGGTCATGAGAAGGCTGCAAAGACATCAAACAGAGAACTCGCTCTTGACGCCGTTTTCAATGGCAATGCCCTTTTGGATGGTAGACTCCAGATCCTCGCCCTTGCCAAGAATTCTGCTTCGAAGTGTCTCAAGATCAGTCACATCCCGAGCCTCGTTCTTCTCAACGACCAAATTCTTAAGCCAACGGTTCTCCATCTGAAGTTGCTTTATCTTGGTCTCCAACTGATCGACCTTATCCTGCAGTTCCTTTTGCGTCCGCTCCATCTCTTGCTCTCTCAATTTCTTCTTGATTCTGAAACGAGCACTAGCAGCAGTATTGCGACGACGCTTATCCTCTTCCGCGAGAACGCGAGCCCGCTCGCCGTCGTCCACAACATCCAGATTGACAAGTTGAGTAGCAGACTTTCGCTTGCGATGGCTCGAACCAGCAACAGCACCAGGTGGAAAGTGAGACGACGGCGAACTGTGACTACTACTATTAGCAGCAGCGGCGGCAGAAGCAGAGGAGCCTGCTCCCTGTGGGCCCAGTGCTGGAGTCGAGTAACCAGACACACTTGGAGAGTGTGACACAGCGTAGTTGGTCGGGGCGAGCTCGCCAGCGAGACTAAATTGTTGCAGGTGTTGAGGATCAAACAAGTAACTGTTGGGCGTCTCATCAAGACCCTCTGTACGACGGCGTTTGGCTTGCACTTCGCGCTCTTGTTGCATCAGCAGGTCATCGACCGTTGCTGCAATGTTTGTCGACCGTCCCATATCAAAATCAAAAAACTGAGTATTGGAAAACACAGACAGCTCATCCTCGTGAAGCGCCTGCGAAGCGGCCTCGGCCTCAGTCGGCTCGAGGCTGTTCAAGTTCTCGATGAACTGATTCACGTTCACTCCTTTCCCTCGAACAACCATTTCTCTGCTGTTAGGACCAGCTCCCAGCTTACTCTTCACTTTTCCCTATCCAGGCACCAGATCAAACAGGCTCGGCCAATTAGCAATTATGTCCGATATCGGCCCAACTTAGAAACTTTTTCCCAGCGGTAGTCATCCAACACATACCAATACAATATCGAAAGAGTTGGTATAGCCGGTTTGAGAGTCTCTTTTTTTGATTATAGCTTCGCAAAATAAATGCGTCGCCGCAACCAACCCTGACTTCTTATACCGATGTTTGATCCGTCATTTTTGTATTTCTAATATGATCGATGGTGCCACAGCACGTGATCCACGTGGGTTTGGCGCACCTACGAGCCCCTGCGGCCTGCCGAGGGAACAACAGTGAACTGCGCGACTACTTTGGTCCATTGTCCCAACCTGTCTAGTTTTAGCGGGCAATAAAGAGATCTTGCACCTTCTGCTATACGGACCTTCGTTGCTGGCATACGGCCAGCCACATGAAGGTGCATAAAACTGTTGCATTGCACTTTTAACAGCAAGCCGCCAACACGACCTCGTAGGTGTTTTAACACATTTTCCGTGCCAATTAGCAGCATTGCCTGAGCACCCATACGCGAGCCCCTAGCCTTGTCAACTGGGCGTTTGGGCCCAGCATAATCAGCACCCCTTGAACATGCCGTTCCGGTCTGACAGTAATAGGTTACTGCAATACCAGAAATACTAAGTACAATGACCATCGGCATTTTGATCTAGATATGCCAAGAATTGCTTTCGGTGGACAAATCTAGTAACGCTGGTAACGCCAATGAGATGTGCATGTGGATGCATTTCGGCATATTGCACGATTTGTATCAATTGCTCAAGCCAGTTCATCAAATTGTTCATCAAATGAGCTACGATATCAAAAACGTTTCCCTTGTGATAACCAAATACAGTAGTGAGTCCTATTGAAGTGCTACCTTTGGCGCGAAGAATATCGGTCTACGTCACGGAGCGCGGGTTTTACTCGACGATCCTGGAAGTGAAACAAATTGACCCTGTTACAAACATAGACTTAATTTGAATCAAGACAATATTTACTCCAGGCCTGGGAAGTGAGTAATAGATCTCTGGTCACTGCCCCGACCCAAAATAATTCTCAAGGCTCATACGACCTAGAGCAAAATCTACAAGTCCTCTGCAGCTTGGAACCCCTGCGGGACGCGTTGCGGACAACAAAGAAGACGCAAATGAAGGCTTTATTAATTCTAGTATTTGTTCTCCTTGTGGGCACGGCCGCAATTAAGAATCATGCACAATGTTCTGGTGACTGCTAATTAAATTGTGCTGAGGGCCGCTCCAATATTAGACAACTGGACACTAAACGGCGGGTAGAAGACTTAAATGATCAGCTACCACCTGCACCTGCCGCCTGCGCCTGGCACGCATGGTATAAGTGATGAGAATTTGCCATGCAAAATTAGCCAATGTCTGGCGGGTCGTCTTGCGGGGCTGGGAACAATTTTGCCTCGGGCCATCTCCTTGTAAAGGGCTTATGCTAGGTTGTCAATGGTATCTCTAGTTCTAGCACTTCCTCTTTCTGGAATCCTGAAAGTTGTTGCGGCCCTCGAAGATCTTACTGACGAAGCAAGATATTTCGTCCTCGGCAGCCCAGCAATAACATATCTAGTAAAAGACCACTGCTTATCGTTGAATCAATTTCACAAACGCTACCATGTATTATTATTTGAGAACGTCTCTACGTGATTAATGCGTGGTATCATAAGATGTCAGTTCTTGATTGCATTACCCGCGTTATCTGCTCATTGACGAGGTCATGACATGACACCAAACCTGTTAGGATGAAAACCGGCTCCGGTTTTTGTTCTCACACAGAATTTTTCCATAATTGTCACGTTCTGCAAATGTCCAATCCTCGCTCCTCATCGTGTTATTTAGAGAAACCATCCGAGGGCTCTGCTGTCTTGGGCAAACGAGAAACCTATAAGGTTCGAGAAACTCGAGACCTGGTCAGAAGATATTGCCACAGAGCCAAAGGCGTCTTTTTGACATAAAGACGAGGGAATTCTCAGGGACAGACTATATATCCTGGGACACGAAGGCCGAAGGATCGTCGCCAACCAGCTCCATGCAATAGCTCTATGCCATTGTTCGTGAGAAATGCAGCTTCGGCGCTCCGGAGTATTAGCACTAGCAGACTCACGACGTCGGTTGGACGGAAACCCGATTTTGTGAACATAAGCTGAATATATGTAACTTTCCGGCTCCATACATAAGCACCCTATTGCGAAAATATCCCGGACGCTCGCATCCGATAATCGGATAAGCGTGCGGCTGAGGCAAAGATTATCCGGTGACCATAGTTAGAAGTTCAAATTATGCTAGTCGCAGCCATCGTTCTCCAGACATAGCCACGGCTCGCATTGATTTAAAATGCTGAGAGCTACCATGCCACGCGGGCGCACTCTACTGACTTCTGCGATTGCACGACGCAGCATCTCGTCTACACCGAAGATCTTTCATTCGTCGAGCTCGGGTGACAATGCTGAGCATGTGTTCCAGCCAGTGGCTAGCAAGCCATCTATATCGCCAATGAAGCGTACGACTCCTTGGCTCACTGCGTTACATGCTCGTCAGAGGCATCGAGAAGAATGGATCAAGGATCATCCTAACTCCTCAGAGCCAGTGCCAGAGGAAGTGTCTTATTCGTATTCGGACGTCAAGACTCGCGACGTAATTGACAAGACACGAGAAGACTCTTTCACGTGTGTTGTTCTTCCGTTCAAAAGCGATCCGTGGTTTCTTGATGCTTATGTGAACCCACAGGGTCGCCTTCGGGTCGGACAAATCTTCCAAGACCTGGACTCCCTCGCAGGTGTTATTGCTTATCGCCACTGCTCGCCGGCTGAACCTGTTATTGTCACTGCTTCGGTGGACCGTATTTACATGCTCAAGCGTCTTGATAACATTGCTGACTACAATGTGACGCTGACGGGATCTGTGACATGGACGGGCCGCAGTTCAATGGAGATCACTATCAAGGCTGGAACGACTAAGCGGGAGTTCAATCCTGATTCAGAAGTCAGCGATGCAGATATCCGCGACGATGACGTATTCTTAACCGCCAACTTCACATTTGTGGCTCGCGACCCTAAGACCAAAAAGTCGTTTCCCATTAACCGTCTTATACCTCAAAATGAGCGCGAGCAACGCGATTATGACATTGCGGAACAGTTCAATCACCGCAAAAAAGCTGCTGCTAAAGAACAGGCCCTGCACCAGTTCCCACCATCCAAGGAGGAAGCCGAGCTTATCCACTCGATGTGGATGCGACAGCAGAAGTACCTAGAAGATCCAGCAGCCCGCCCAGCTCATGTTGTCAATGTCGCCAGTACTCGTATATTCTCGACTTCTGTCATGCAGCCTCAGTACAGAAATCGGCACTCATACATGATTTTTGGCGGTTACCTGTTGCGACAGACATTTGAGCTTGCCTATGCGTGCTCTGCAGCATTATCGCATGGCTCACCTCGATTCGTCTCGCTTGATTCAACCACATTTCGCAACCCTGTTCCAGTCGGTTCTGTGCTGTATCTGACTGCAACAGTTGCCTATGTTAAACGAACCCACCGCCAGATCGAGGGGGCTGATGGGGTCATTCGCGATGTTCCAGGCTTCCTCATTCAGGTTCGCGTGGATTCAACTGTACGAAACCTGGAGCACGGTACCACAACGCCAACTGGTGAATTTGTCTATTCGTACTTTGTGGAATACGATGGTCGTGACTGGGAGCTTCTTCCCGAGACCTATACTGAGATGATGGAGTGGATTGAGGGTCGTCGCCGTGCTATTTCAACAGCAGACTTCCTAAAACATACCCAAGTCTCTCTTCCGCATACGGTTATTTCCGAGTAATCTCCACCTCGCGGTGTTCATAGAGCACCATGACATTTTGGTTTGCTTTTTCCTGGGGGCTGCATTTCAGCATATTATATACAACCTAAATGAAATATTCCCGTTGCCTGTACTCTAATGCCAAGCCTTTCCGCATTAAGTCCAGGTGAGCTAACGGAGCCCTACCGTAAGGTATATAGCGGCACGCAGCTCCCGTATTCCAAAATACTTAAGTCGTGACGTGGTTGAAGTGGCAAACACTTCTTCGATTACTGCAATGTTCTCGCCTTGGTTTGACATGCTAATAACTTTGTCATAAACACCTTTCACCGTTGAGTTTATAGCTTCTGCACTTCGTTGGGACAACGCCTTGCGTTGTTGGTCCCGGACTTCAATGTTCTCTGTCTCTGTCGCGAGCCTGTCAACCTTCGTAAGAATGATGCTCCATGGAACACCCGTACCAGACAGCATATCGAAGATTTGCAAATCAGCATCCTTGATCCCAGTCTTAGAGTCAACCAAAACGTAAATGCGACGTAGCTGTCTTTGATTATGTAGAACTTGTCGAACTATGTTGCCATGCTCTAGCTTGGACCCGAAGCCATATCCCGGCGTATCAATCAACCTAAATCTTTGATCATTAGCTTTGTAGCACAGATGAACGTTAACAGACTTGGTATAGCCTGGTGTCTTTGAAGCCCTAGCATAGGCGCTTTTCTTGCGCAACGTTTCATTATGATTTCTCGGATATATCAGGGCATTTATCAGACTTGATTTCCCGACGTTAGATCGGCCCATAAACAAAACGGCCGGAATGTCATCATCCAATTGATACTTGTCATACATTACATGTGTAATTCTAGCGTTGCACGTCTCAAAAAACTTTGTAGCCTTCTGAGAAACGCTCTCCTTAGGGATCGGGACGTTTTCAGCCCGTAGCACTGGCGTCAGATTATGTCTTACAACCAGGGGAGATCCCTTGGCTGCATAGAATCTAACACCGCGTACTAGAATTCCAACAATACCGGGCCATCTGCCCAACATGTAAAGAGTACGCGTTCTTGAAGCTGAGAACCATGAAATTTTATCTGTCCATGGCGAGCCATGTCCAGCCGTGCGAAGGGCACGGCCGTACGTACTCTTGAGCATTGTCTTGTGAACTTTGTCTCTTATCTTCAACCTATGAATTTAACAAATTGTATCTAAGATTATGTACATACAAAAAAAAAAATGCGAAAACAGTCCAATGTTGTAAATTCGTCACACGCGATCTGGGAGTTCATCGACCTCGTCTGCGTCGTCAATGACGATGCGCGGCCCTTGGCGAAATTCTTGAAGGTTGACATAGTTGCCGTTCTTTTGACGACGAGGAGGTTTCCACCGCGTCACAGCATCAAGGAATGAGTGAAGAAGTGAGGTTGAACTACCAGGAAGGTTTTCAAAGTGGACACTCCGATGCAACTGGGCTCGGCGGCGTGTCCATTCCCAGTAACCAAACAATCCGGCGAGCCCGAGGAGAATCACTATGAGAGCAGTCGTGCCTGCACGGTAATATGCACGCCAAGTGGCTTCAGTAAGCTTGCGCTGCTGTTCATCATTGTCCTCGTGGGGCAGGTCAGTACCATTTCCAAAACGGAGGTCCGAGGAATAATGTATGACATCACCAGAGGCATCCCAGTCCGACAACCCCGCAAAAACGTTTACCAGGACGCGTGCGCGCAATGGGTGCTCAAATGCAACCATGTGGGATGAGTCATATATGCGAACATATGTCAGGTTTCGTTCCTCCGTGACCTCGCCAATTTCTTCACCATTGAAGAGCCACTTGCTAGCGGTGTTATCCTTGCTGAATCCCTGTTGGCCATTCCACTGCAGTGATCTAATAAGCATTTCATTTCCCAGATGATTGCAAATGTAATCTTTATCACCGTTGAAGAGCATGACTGGAATTTCTTCGAGAATGTCTGGTAGCAGAAATACGCTGGCAGTCGAGTTCTGGGCTGTGAATGAATTGTGAACGCGGTATCCACATTCCTCCCACTGTTTTCCAGGAGCAAAAGTGTTGAGAGCACGCATGACATCTTCACGACGGAGCCACTTAGTCACCGCCGGCAAATCCGGAGGCCAGTTCATTCCGCACGAGGGATATGCGTCTTCAAGATCGATTCTGTAAATGTTAAAACACTTGCTTCTGTCCGAGCTCCAGTCCCTGAGGGCTGCATCTGAAATGCTGTCGCAAGCTGGCGCATGTACGAGATTCGAGACATCCATTTCGTTGAGCGCATTTGCACATTTGGCGTGGAAGCTCTCAATCGTGTTTGCCAGAGCAGTGCCGTGCTCAATCATGCCACTATCGTACATAAACGGCAAGTAACTCAGATATTGGCGAACAGGGTCGATCCAGCCGTTTCCAATCATAATGCCGTTGAAGTTGAGGATCTGGCGACTGCTGGGGTCACTTTGTCGTAGCCGTCTATTCCTATCCAAGATTGCCTTGCTGATATGTGGAATGTACTGGCCGGCGTACGATTCACCCGCAATGTATATGTCTGTATTCAAGTACTCGGGAAATGTCTCAAAAAACATATCTAGAAACAAGAGAAAATCCTGTGCGGTAGGCTCGAGCTCGTGCTGAAGTCCGGTGTCTTCGACAGTGCCGAGCCCCACCCCCAAAGGCTGGTCCACAAATATAACGTTTGTATGCTGATGCCATGATCCGGGATTATCCTCTAACTCGCCATTTTCATTGACACGATAGGGCCCAACCTCCATCAGTGCTCCGTCTAAACTGGAACAACCGGGCCCACCGTTGAGCCAGATAACCTGCGAGGTCAGTCGCTAGCGATACACACTACACAGAAATAGCTCGATACGTACCGTCTTTTGCCTCCCCACAATAAATTTACTCTGTACTAGCCAAAAGAAAAACGACCCGCCGACCTCAGGTTTAAACATCAAGTTTCTGTGAGTTAGGAAAATTCATTTCCAGTAGCAGCGTATACAGTCGTCACCTACCCAGCGTGCATCGTAGGAAACTCCGTCTTGGACCTGTCTAGCCCAGGAAGATCCCATACGTAGTAGTCTGCTGCCGCAGGAACACCCGTAGAAGGCTCGTCCGTAGCTTCGTATGCGTCGCTGCCAAAAGCCCCCGCAAAAAGCAGCAGAAGCGCTGCGACCCGACACCACAAGACCCGGCGAGATACCATTTCCGTCACCCGTCACTATGACCGTTCGGGCTTTTCTACAGTCTCCTATCAAGGTTCTAATTGATTGACAGATCAGCAAGGTGAGAGCGCAGTCCTAATCTCTGTGAACTTTGTGTTTTCGACAGAGCACCGCCGCTACCGGTGTAAGCCGTACATGTACGGCCTTAACCACTGTATAAGACGTTCCGTAGTCTCGTGTAAAAGACAAATGTGGTTCTATGAAATTGAAGGAACAAATTTGACATATTAATTAGTTCATAACTATGTAACAGTAATTTGATCAACGCAAGAAAAAACAAATTTTATATAGCAGGACATCACAGAGTCATAAGGGGTCGTCAAGCAATCATCATTTGCTCACAGGAAGGCCAGCTCAGCGGACACTGACTGGTCTTGTTGCAGTCTACCAGCAGTGGATTCAAGCGACGGCTTAGAACTGACACCACTCTGGGACCCCTGACGAATGTCTCGGAGTCGCACAGTGTCACGCTTGCTGCCAGCTGCTGCCGCACCGGTGTCCGTACCTTCAGAAATGGAGCCATCATTGTCAAAATCACCATAGTGACTCCAGCTCAACTCTCCACGTGAGTTTCGGTAAGGCCGGATGTGACCAGGGCCATCGGATGCCAGTGACCCATTATCAAAATCGTCGTATTCCTCCCCCGACGAAGCAGTTCTGTAGTGTTCACCGTATGAGTCGTCAGTCTCAGTGCGAGACGGCTGCAGGTTACGCGCGTTGTCGACTGCTAGTGGGTGAGTTGCTGCGTTGCTGGTCGTAGGAACACCCACAACACCAGATGTAGCTGTGGCCATGGAATTGGCCTGGGAGTGCTGTTGAAGGGTGGACGAGTGAGAGCCAACCGGATGGATGATTCCAGACGAATCATCACTCGCATACATGGAGTGATGGGGAGTCAAAATGGTAGAGTCCGTAGGACGCATGAACGAGTCGCGGGGCGTGGGAGTACCCGCGGAGTTGCGATCAACCAGTCGCATAGTCAAGAGCTCGTCGGTCGAGATCGTGGCGAGCGACCCGAGAGATTGGTGCTCTTGCCAACGCCCTTCCGGCGGCATGTCGCTGTTGCGCCATGAGTTGCGAGGAATGCCGTCCTCACTGTTTGGGTGGTTGATCGGTCGTGGGGCGCCAACAACAGCGGCCCCAGCACTGCCAGATGCTTCGGGAGTGGTGACTGCCGTTGCATTGACTTGTTGACTAGGAGCAGGATGGTGCTGGGGTGGAGT
The DNA here is from genome assembly GCA_030570855.1 of Tardiomyces digboiensis. Taxonomy (NCBI): domain Eukaryota; kingdom Fungi; phylum Ascomycota; class Dipodascomycetes; order Dipodascales; family Trichomonascaceae; genus Tardiomyces; species Tardiomyces digboiensis. The sequence continues at coordinate 21,527 of JAJLWU010000006.1, read as the reverse complement.
GGCGTACACAGTGGCGGCAGGTGATTGGTTTCCGCTCGGAGATGCAGTATTAGCAGAATTCGGTGCCGGCGGGGGTTGCAGAGGTTCATTGATGGTCTCAGCGTCTCGGTAATAGTTTGAAGAAACGTCATCAGATGTAGCGCCGTCCATCTTCATAAAGTTAAACGCAGACACACGCTGTGGGGTGTCCCAACCATCTTCAAACTGGCCGTTCTTCTCACCGAGCTTGTCGGTGGGCGGTGTAAGTGCATCAGAGTAAGCAGCAGTCGAAGTATCTCCAGATCTAGCCGGAAACACTGGTGCCATAAGCATCTCGGGATCGTCTGGGTTCATGGGGTATGGACGCGAGATTTCTTTCCGGCCAGGAGAATTGTAAGTGTCTGAAGTAATCATAGTGCTTGTCTTGCGCTTTCTGATGCAGCACCACAGCAATAGTGCGGCAAACAAAACCACAGTTGGAATGACCACACCACAAACGATGGCGATTGTCTTATCGGATACGGCTTTCGACGTTGCTGAAGTAGCACTAACGCTAGCGCCTGATGTTGAAGAACTAGTGGGCGCTGCCGACGTTGCAGTGGCCTTTGCAGTTTTGGATACACCACGGATGTAGAAGGATGCAGTTTCTGTCTTGGATCCTGATGTAGCGTCGAGGGTTACATCCGTTTGCGTGAAGTTATTGGGCACCGTACCGGTGAATGTCTTATTAGCATCAAAGTAGTTGAGCCACTGCGCCTCGGGTCGCGTGGTGACATCTACGGTGGCATTCTCGTTGGTGAGAAACGGAGAGATATCGTACACAAAGAACTCCCCCTGAGTCGCATTGACGGGGTTCAATGAGTTGGACGTGAAGATCGTGTCATTGGCGCCATTAATCGCAATCAGCAGCGAGTAGCTGACAGTATCTTGCCAGTAATCATTAAGACTAACTTGAAGAACTGTGTCATCATTGGAGTTTGCCGGAGCTGTTCCCGAGATGGTGCTGTTGTTGGCATTGAGCGAGATCCACGAGAGCGAGGTATTATTGAGTGAAATCGACGTAATGTTTGCCTGCTGCACCGGCACACCGTCAAGAGTGATATTTGTCAGGGGGATGTGGTACTCAAAGTAGTTGCCAGCAGTAACGTTGAGTACGTCCTCGGTCATATTTGTAGCAAAGTCGTGTGCTCCTACAACGATGCTAAATGCTAGATGATTGCTTTCAAAGCCTTCAGTCTCAGAAACAATCATAATAAAATTGAACCACTGTGCAGGGGCAATTTGTGAGTTGACCGACGGTGCCACGCCAGTAAACTGTTTAATGGAACCGTCGAAATTTATCCACTGAGGAAGCGGCGTGTGGTCGTCCACCACTCCATAGTAGCCAAACACGTTGCCAGTCGTATCAAAGACATCACTAGGAAACTCGATATTGAATTGCTGCCCAGGTGTTAGCACAAGTGCGCTGGCGCCTGCCATGGCGCCTTGGCCCCGTAGGGTCGAACTGACGGCATTGGAATCGAGGCCAGGCTGAGGGATCGATGACAACACAAGCGTCGCGGTATCGTTTGCAGTGGCCCCACTATCATCTGTTGCGATAATATCAAATTTCACCCAATCATCGCCACTTTGTGACGGAGGTGTCCCAGATAGTGTTCTAGACGCGGCATCAAACGACAGCCAGTCCGGAAGATTTGTGGCAGTATAGTTGAGCGAGCTGCCATCGGTGGATGAAAAAGTTGTCGATGGCAGTGTATAGGTATAACTTTCTCCTGGTCTAGCCACTGGTGGTAGCTGCGAGTTGAACGGGTATCCTAGCTGCGGAGTTGCAGCTGCGACTGAAATCAGCCCTGCCCATGTCCACAGAAAGCGACTACGGGACCGCATTCGCTGTTTGTTAGTGAAAAACCATTTGCTAGCACGATGAACACTTGTGTCACCCCTGGGCCCCCTTTGTTGCCCCGTAGTGACATATCACCTTCCACTAGTGACTTATCAAGTCGTACTTGAATGGGACTGTGTCGGTATGATAGTCTAGAAAACGTTTGACAAGTTCTTTTCACCGAAAGAATTGGTTGCCCAACTTTTGATACTGGCCGCCTAGTGAGGGAAAGACAGGTGCTGAAATAAAACTTACCCGCAAGGAGTTGAATAATGAGCGTCAGGGGAAAGAAAAAAAGGGAATGAAAGTGTGAATTTGCAAGAAACCAGCTAAGACGCAAAACGATGGCCGGTAAGGTCAAGAATGTTAAAACATATAGGACAAGCAAGGGGTTATAGCTGAAACACGGTGCAGACGGTAGGCGGGTGTTAACGCAGGGGGCGGGTTGGAGCTAGAGTCGCGTCACGAGTCGTGGGCGCGCGCGACCCGACCGCGACTACCGATTTTCCGCAGTTTTGCTCTCTGAATGTGTAAACCGTAGGCGGTGTAGAGTAGCTTGGCGATTGAATTGTTGCCACAGGAACATGTTATTATGGGCGAAACCTAACAATTTGGCCGGTTTGGGTCCAAAGTGTAACCTGACAAAGGGGTTAAACTATCGCATCGGCATTGTGAAAAGAGGCAGCGTTACGAAAGAGGCGGATCAGACAATGGCGTTTGATGCTTTGTTTCGTATAGCGCGTAGTGAAGATCGGCGTCGTCGCGCTACAACTGCCATATTGAAGCCGATCAGAGCGAAACGGAAAGATTCACAATGCCAGGGGGTACTGAATAAACACTTTCTCGGTCCTAGATCGTGTGTTAGAGTCAATGGACCTCGTGCGAATGCGATTTCCAGGCGAGGCGCGAAATTAAGTTCACGCGCGTAAAAACGCGTTATTTTTCAGTTGAGTTTCAGCCGTTCGGCAGGTGGCTGGCCGCAAAATGATGTGAAGTTGATTCAATAACTCGACTCTAGTGAGGTACAAGAACAAAACCGTGTCTCGGAAAGTTTGTATGTAGAAAGACGACGATGTCTCTACGGCTAAACACAAGGTGCTAAAGGGCCAGCCCGGTACTGACAAATTCAATAAAATTTATTTCTCGGTGATGAAGTGACGGCCTGTCAGTGAGAGTATAATCACGACTCGACTCTCGTTGTGTACTATGACGTACGGCAGTTGAAAGATGCGTGTGCCTTGCTGACTTTGGTCTCGTACCATGGTGGTGTGAAGCAAGGGGGGACGGATGCGAAGGACATGGAATGCAGTGCAGCGAGGTTGGCTAATTGGCCGGGCCAGTCGCAAACAGCGTGGAGTGCCATTGGGTAGCAAGATGCCCTGCCTGATCCTGGCCAGTTCCCGCAAAATAAAATAGCCCAATGTTCTGGCAACAGTCCAGGCTGTTCGTCAAGGGGTTAGCCTTGTGGTATTGAATCGCACGATCTAGCAATGGAGGTGGTATCAAGGAGTTGGTATTTGCGGTGCGGAATTCATGAACCCCTTGATTCGATGGTCTCAATCATTATAGGACTGGAGCAGACAGATCATGTTGCGTTTAGTTTCGAGGGCTAAGTGCGAGGGCCCAGTCCGCATGAATGTAACATATACAGCACTTCAGGCTTCGTGCCGAATAAGGCAATCGCATGCTGCGCATGAATGGGCGCACATAATTGGCAACGCCTTCTTGTTCAACTAATTACCATTCTCGGCTGCCAACATTGCAAGAATCATCACTTGACAGAAATGTACAATGACGCAACAGTGACTGACCAAGCGGCACCTTGCGCGGCCCGGCACCTCCGGAGGCTTCAACGAGGAAAACCTCCACGACAAGAGGGTTCACTGCTGATTGCTGGATCCAAGCTAACATTTTGACCAAGGTAGAATAGCAGAGTGTCCATAGCCAACGGTCGTCGTGCGGCAGGCCGCTACCCTGAAGATTTTGGACTTGTGCGGCTGAGAAAGCCAAGTTTTGGCTGATCACTTGTGCCCAGGGGAGAGGAAATTATTAAGATTTCCAGTCGACAGCAGTCACTAGCCAATCACGTCTAGAGCGCCATCGTGATATGTATCAAACTTCTGCCCACTAGACTGAGTGCTGCTGCATTTTGTCGTCGTCTATTACGTGTCCGCCTTGGTAGCCCCCCTGCGCCTTACACTGTGCGTACGCAGTGTCACCACGTCACCACGTATATATCGACGCCATGGCGCTGTGTGGGCTGTGGTGGGCAGACAAGTTGTCGCAGATTGTCCATGTCGGTGCTCAAAAGGTTGGTAACCGACGCCCCACTACTGCCGTTTTTGTTTAATCGTCTATGCCGCAAAAAACGTCGCTAGATGCCGGGTGTTCGACCTCCAGTGGCTGTGCTGAGTGTAATCTTCTAGGGATTTGCTGTAGGTACCCGTGGCTACTTTTCGATTGCGCCACGTTTTGCGTCTATTCCACCTTCTTTCTGGATTTGACTAGCTCTTGATTGATACAAAAACCATAGAGCACTTCCAGTGTACGGTATACCTTGTTACACAAGAGTAAATCCCTTAAACGACATGTCGATTGGCCAGATGCACCACATCTAATTGGCTCGCATTCCGCCCGCGTGAAACTACATGTGCGGGCATATTGTACCGGCAAAGGACAAAATACAACTACTCTGTTGATTTGCCCGGATAATTCAACGCTCTGGCCTTCCCCGCAAAGACCCTCGTCGATATCACGGCCTTGTCAGCATGAACCACCACACAGGGCACTATAGTCTAGAGTGACTAGGGTATGGGTATTTTGTTGCTAGCGTCAGCCCAGTCTGCCGCTGCGGATTAAGATTTTGAGGGCTGCGTTAGTTTTTTCGGAGTATCTTTGTGCTAGTGTTCAAAGGGGGTGTGGCGTGTGCGCGACGACGACGGGTTTTGCGACAGCCGTTGTGCCACTACAAATTGGAGTACCGCCTTTGACTAACCATTGGCTTAAAATTGTGCACAGACTCGATACATTGCAACCAGAATCGGGGGACTATCGCGATATCAAAAAAATAATTCACGCAATTTTAGTTGGACTGATTCTCGACTGATTATAGCCTAACTGGCTTACAAACTGCTCCATCACGCGTTGATAATCAATAAGGAAATAAAATCGACCAGTTATCCGATTGCGGTCGACGATTGCACCTTGTCAGCCGCTGAGGTGCACCGGATTCTACTTGTTTTTGAGTGTGCGATTTCGCCGTCGATGCTTGGCTAACCCCGTCTAGATGGACGTATGTTGCTTGACTATGTAGTAGATGGATTAGACGAAACACCTCGTCGTGATTGAATCATCGATGTAAAAAATTGCAGCTCGCGACTTGCCAACTAACTGCAGGAAGATAAAACAGGCCGCGACGATTTTCGCGCACTTCAGGATGAACCCGATCTGGACCCCTGGTCTGGGAGCGCTAGTCCTGTGACGCCCGTGCCGCCAAGTCCACTAACTGCCCTTGGAAATGGTGCCGCAGATTACCTACTATACTTTAGGCGGGCTCAATCAACTTCGGCGGTATCCGTGACATCATCTACAGAGACTCTCGTTGACGAGGACAAGGATAGCAGCTCGGATCCATGGCAGGCACCGCTGCGCGCAATAGTATCGGCAAAGTCGGCGGCCGCCGCCGCCACCAAAACCGACAGCGGTATGAGCTCTCCGCCGGCATGGTACACCAGACACAAGCGGTGGGCATGGAGGAGAAATCGGCGCATTGCAGTGCCGTTTGCGCTTTTGGCGTTTGCAATTGGGTTCGTGGTGGTATGTGCTGTCGCGTTTATGGCACCCACCAATTGCAGCGAGTATCCGTGTGAACGGCCATTCCAACATCAATCCTATTTAGACTTCCCCGATTTCAACACGTCGCGACTGTCGGAAAAATATGACTTGCATTTGTATCGAGATGAGTTATGGGGAATCGGCAATGGAAACCACTTGCCGGTTCGTAATGGATTCAGTCCCACCGGCGTTCCAGTGGTGTTTGTCCCGGGAAATGCTGGATCCTTTCGCCAGGTCAGGCACATTGCTGCAGAGTGTACCCGCCAATATGAAAAGGCGTTTGGGTCGCAGCTAGCGAGCACCGATAGTAGAGCTCCACTCGACATGTACTCGCTTGATTTCGGTGAGGACCTGACCGCATTCCACGGTCAGGCTCTGCTAGATCAGGCAGAATACCTCAACGACGCCATCTCCTACATTTTGTCCTTGTACAAGGACCAGCCTGATCCACCAAAATCGGTTATCTTGCTGGGACACTCAATGGGCGGCGTTGTCGCACGGACCGTGTTTATGATGTCAAACTATATCCAAGACTCGGTGCAAGCGATAATGACATTCGCTGCTCCCCATACCGCGCCCCCTGCTACATTCGATGCCGACATTGTGCGCGCGTATGACAAGGTAAATGAATTTTGGAGACAGGCGTTTTCACGCGAGTTCTCGCGATCCTCCAATGTGCTTTCACGTGTGTCTCTGATCTCCATGGCTGGAGGCCACCTAGATCAGATGATTCCGTCAAACCATGCCGGGGTTTCTTCTCTGGTTCCACCCACAAACGGATTTGCAGTCTTGACAAACTCTATCCCTGGAGTGTGGTCTGGAATTGGCCACGAGGCGATTCTGTGGTGCGATCCGTTGCGAAAAGCAATTGCCGCAGGTCTTTTGGATATTATTGATACAAAATCCCCCCACAAAGTCCTGCCGCTTGAGGACCGCATGAGCGTTTTCCGTCGTCGGTTCCTAACTGGCCTTGAGGAAAGGGCAATGCAACGGGTCGTTGAGGATCACATGTTGGTACAGCCTCTATCGCCCCCGACACGCCATGCTTCCTCTCATGGCCAGTTTATGCATGATACACCACATGGGAGTCTGGGCTCAAGCCTTGTGCCCAATTCTCATCTAACCTATGGAGAGACATCGGCACTCATGATAACGACTAACGATGCTAAGTTTGATATTTTTAATGTATCCCAATGGGGGTGGCCGATGCGCAGCAAACATCAAAATAACGTTGCAACTTACCTTCTACCCATTGGTGAAAAGACCCATATGACTTCGTCCATGCTCTCGTTGTTGAGCGAAGCACCGCTTTTAGACGGCAGCTTTGATCCCTATCAGGATGTTTCGGAGTTTGATGGATACTACGTTTTAGCATGTCGGTTTCCTGTCTCGCAGTGGGGTGACAAGGACCTTGGGCAATTGGATCAGGTTGATGTCTCAGCTGCAGTTGGCATCAGATTTGGTGCTGGTCGATTCAGCACCCAGAGCTACAGGAACCTGGTTTGTCACAATCTGGCGCGTTATGCTGTCGAGCTTCCTCGTTTAGCGCCGCGGCCCGCTAAGCCCCTAGATGCTCTATCACAAGATGGAGCTGCGCATATCCATGGTGGAAACGATCCACTAATGGAGGGGCCCTTGACCGACTTACGATGCATGCGTAGCCCAGCACCCGCCACTTGCGGTGGCAGTTCCTATTGGTACTTGGGCGTAAATGCTACGCGGTATTTGCAGGGTTACGATTACTTAGTGGTAGTTGATGCCACTGGCGATACAGCCCCAAAGAAACGCCTCGTAGCAGAGGTCTTGGATGATAGTGCTCGCTCTCACATCTCTGTGAGTGGCAGTGGCATGTGGAAAATGTGGCTCGGCAAGGGAAAGCGCGTTAAGCTACCTGCCAACAGGCCTATCAAGATGGATATATCTTTTCCGTCAGTATGGAGCAGTCTTCTTGCATACCGCTTACGTGTGGTCAAAGGTAAGGGTGTATCCGCTCTCAGTGCGACAAACATGAGCATCCCGGTTATTTGTCAAAGTATAGAGGACCCCCATGAGTCCAAGTTTTACCTCAACGCCAAACCTGGAACTCTGATGCCAGTCAATATTCACGGCGTAGCCCCATTTACCCCCTACAGCCTGCGTCACGACGACAAAACATATCATAGTCTTCGGGTCCAGGTTTGGTCGGAACAGTCATATGATCTACCGGTTGACATTGTGTTGGAACTGGATACGGTTAGGAGCCTTGGAAAACTCGTCCTACACTACCGTACTGCGTTGGCAGTGATGCCCATGTTTGTGGTAATGGTAGTACTCTTACTGCAGATATGGAATTACAACGTGTCTGGATACTTTCCTAGCTTTGGGGACGCTTTAGTTGTCTTGTCCACTCGGTATTTGGTGCTGTTGCTTGCAGTGGTTGCTATGGTGCCGTACATTGCAAGTATCCCAATGTTAAACAGGTTACTCTATGTTATTGAACCGTGGATGGATATGGGAAGTGGTGAAGGCAGGCTAGTTCGCCGCGTTGGGTTTTTCCTAGGTCTCGAACCTAGCCATCTGGTATGGCTCGGCCCCTTGTTTACATTAGTTTCCCTTGGAATGGTTGACCTTACTTATTCCTTGGTATTACTTGTGATCCGACCTATATCACGAGTTTTGAGAGTTTTTAACCGCGACAAACCACCTCGATATCACTACCGTCCGCCTAAGTTGAACGCCAGGCGAGTTTTTGCGCTGGCCATTGGGTTAGTGGTCATATTGTACATTGTTCCATATCAGCCTGCTTTCATGCTTGTATTTGTTATTCAGGTTTTTGCGTGTATTCGCGCATTGTCGAAATACCAGAGTATCTGTGATTTGGCCAGAGCTCACGACTCTGCCTCTCCTACGTCGTCAGACGGTGGTTCTACGTCTGAGGGGTCTACCTCGGGCAAGCAGGCTTCTGGGCGTATGTCACTAACAGAGAAGTTGGATACTTGGACAGCCGGCGCATCACCTACAGTTACACAGGGCTATAAGCAAACGAAGCATGCTGCAGATATTAGTTCACAATGCCGCCGAGTGACAGACGACGGTTACTTGTCGACTATGATTACTCGTTCGCGAAATCACTACAGATTTGCTGTCTCGCTTATGGTCGTGTACGTATGGTTGCTGCCCATAAATCTGGCTTTTCTGGCGGTATGGGTTCATAATGTGCGCGTTAATTGGGTGATGTCGTTCAGTTCTCAGTACAACTTGTTCAGTATTACGCCCATGGTCGCAGTCACTGAGCTATGCCTTTCCGGCAAGATGCTGCCGCGGATCTATCCTTCGATGAGTTTTCGCAGCCTGTTAACAATTGGCATGTTGGGCTACATGGGCTCTTATTGCCTATTATTTGGTATACAGCGAGCATACTGGCTGCACCAGTTGGTCAACCTATTCTGTGCTTGGTTGTTAGTGCTCTATTGTGAGGCGGAAGCGTCTGCTCTGTATAAAGCATTGAGACTTCCTGGTTTCTTGGACGTTACATCACATTCTTAGCATGACATGTACTCTAATTGTATGTAATTTTGCATTTACCTGTCCATCTGTAGCTAATAACTTCTCAAAAGAGGAACATGGTATGTATCGCGCTAGACAAGTTGCTTCATACTATGATGTTCCACCATGGCTGAGCTTGCATCATACTCTGGTCCGCCTCGGGTGAAGATACCAGCCGAGGAGTCGCTGGAAAATACATCGCGTAGCCCACTGTCCCCAGTGCGAACTCGCCTGGCATGAATAGACAGCCCCGTGTACGTACCAACGGTTGGAGTTGTTTCCGAAGAGGTCAGAAAGGGGCTCACCAGAGGTGTTTGGTCTGTGGGACCTGACAGAGCCGGAAACATAGCGTGAGTACGAATGTCTGAGTTGTTGACCTGAAACTGGGCCCAAACTGACGAGAACGGAAGGAAGAGAACAACAAACATGGTGGAAATAGCAGAAAGAGGCGTATTGTTTTTCAATACCGATTGTAAGATGCTAAAAATGGCTGGAATTGTCATTGTCTGGACCATGACAATAAACAAAATGCGCATGGGATCAAAATTGCTGAGACCCAGCATCTTGCGACGGCGAATCGCCAGTAGCAGCTTGGCGGATAAGAGAAGGGTGAACAGGCAGATAGTACCGGCAAAAACGGGATTGTAAGTGCTCACGAGCCAATGTAGACTCTGGTGTGGCTCAAGAATAGCCATTTGGGTGGGATCATAGACGGCTCGAGATGTCACGACGGTGATAATTCCATACAAGACGACGACTGGAACGGCCGCAAACAACGCAAGAGCTCCGATGATCCACCATCTCAGCTCAGGTATATCTCCTAGTAGGCTATATGCCTGGAAAAGAAGAGACCCTAGAACAGATATAACGATAAGCATTTGGAATATATTGGCCGCTACCTCAACCCCACAATCCTTGATTGTGACAGCCGAGTATCCCCCAGAGAAATTCGTCGACATGGAGTTGAACGGACCAAGGAGATATACAATGAACAGAATCGAGTGGATTAATAAAAACAACATTGAGCAAAGGTTCATCCAAAACACTGGAGTCTTGTGGCGCTGTGAGAAAGTTGCATAGCATATAAGAAAGATAGCGGTTGCACCAATTCTCACGCCAAATATAATAGCGAAAGCAATTTGGCTATCCATATATCCATCCAAGTCATACCAGGTAACGGAACTTGGTCCATCAACTGTCGTTATATTGACTGGATACCCCAAAGTATCGGGCGAGTCACTGTAGAACGGCGAAAGAACCATTGTGGCAAGACTAAACGATGGATTATCCACTATCAGTCCTTGGATTCCCTGGAGTTCATGATAATGTCCTTTGCAATAGTTCACATTTTGTACTAGCCCCCTATAAGTTCAGAGCTCCATTGTCTATCCCTTTTCGGCTAGTGTTGAACGGCTGCGTCTGCCCGGGCTTTGGCAACCTCCGGTACCCATTTTCCGTCCGTTGACAGATATAAAGAGATTTTAAGCAAGGTGCAGTCTGTTGACGTTAGGTTTACCTTGTTAGTACATGAATCAACTACACAGCCGATTTGGCAAGGTGATTTCGTACAGGTGCGCTGTCAACGCACATTCACCGATAAGCTATTATCGCGTACGGCTGGGAACCCTATAGTCGCTATTTGCACGGGATAGGAAATAAAGGGGGCCAGCTGCATCAATATGGGAGCTTGTGCCTCAACAGGCCTAATATGCCGTAATTGCTAGTGCTGTGCCTTTTAAACCTCGCAAAGCTCGGCCTAGCCCGACTCTCTGTGTTCGTCAACTGACAAGTTGCCCACGCTGATCTCGGACGGGCAGTTTCCGTCTCTCGCCGCTCACACTCTTCCCTGCACTACTTCCCCGCCACCAGGGTCGATCAGCAGAACCACTTTAATTGGCGAGAGCGGAGTTGGTCATGGCTGGCGCTGCTGACGCCACCTCACACGTCCGACCCCCGCCCCAACAACGTGGGCAAAGTGCGGGGTATCGGCCCGAGCCTCCGGATAAATTCCAATATTTTCCGTTCCAGCGGTCATCACGTTGAAAGTCGTATTCCATGATACTACCTGTCGCGTACTAATCTGTATCACGGCTCTTTATTTGGCGAGTCAGCGTCATTGCCAACACCTTTGTAGCCAAGCATGGAACCTAGCTGCAAGAGGAGCATGGAACGTGTCACACATCGAGGCACGAGCTTGTCCCAACCCCCGTCATTTATCAGGATCGCACACAGTTGGATTAATTAGCCCAAGGCCAGATGTATGTAGTCTTTAATTATCTAGTGTGTCTCGGGCGAGTTAATGAAGTCATAAATCTTTCACGACAAGCGCCAATTGGAATTGCACCCTCACCCAGATGCATAGAGTTCACTGCTAGCATGCAACACATGCATATACTGACATGATTTGGCCGACGCATCCGCCTTGCTTTGTAGCCAAAACACACGAACACAGAGTTGATAACTTAACAGTCTCCACCAGAAAATTACGTAAGTTTGATGTACGGAACCGAATTTTTGAATCAGTTGAGTGGGCTCCTAATTTATCGGCCGAAATTGTCGTTAATTGGGTCAAAATTCAGGTGATTGCTCGACGAAGCTGTTCTCTCGCCAACAAGGGAGCTCACCATCGATATGCGAAATTTCGGTGAATTCGTCACCATTTTATCAGTATCTTGCCTTGGGGTGGTCGGTTGTTAAGTTTAGATACCGGGATCTCTGTTATTCTCTGGAATCGTTCTCGATCTACCACTGTCTTTGGAGCGCGCGCGTGCGATATACAATGACAACTCAGGCCCAACGAACCTGTCTCCTGGAATGGAACACTTCGGGCTAACGGGGTACTCTCAGACTCGTTTCATTATGATTGAGTTGCTAACATCAGAATGGAGGCTCATGATCTTTCGAGCCCGAGCTCGCCCTTTGCGCAATACCCTTTGACATCTGGATTCCCATTTCCAGGTATGGCCAGTGCTGGGGATCCTCGCAGGCGACACCGCAGAGCGTTGTCTGGCATCACTCCACGGGAACTAAAGGTAATTGAGTCTGTTATTCCACTCCACTGCCGCCAAGCTTGGAAGAAGTACGCCATCAAGCCCGTCGAGTCCAAGGACGACTTCCAGCAAGAGTTTGTCCGCCACGTCGAGACCACACTTGCCCGTTCATTGTACAACTGCGATGAGCTTGCTGCCTACCAGGCATCCGCCCGCGCTGTCAAGAACTCACTCATCATTAAGTGGAACCGCACTCAGCAGACCCACACTCTTCAAGATCCCAAACGCCTATATTACTTGTCGCTTGAGTTCCTCATGGGACGCGCCATGGATAATGCCCTTCTAAACACGGGTCTCAAAGGTCAAGTCACTGCGGGTCTAGACGATTTTGGCTTCCGTATGGAGGATGTGCTAGAGCAGGAGCCTGATGCTGCTCTCGGTAATGGAGGTCTTGGCCGTCTAGCTGCATGCTACATTGATTCTCTAACCACCACCAACTATCCAGCCTGGGGTTACGGCATCTATTACAAGTACGGAATCTTCAAGCAGAAGATCATCGACGGATACCAGTTGGAGCAGCCCGACTATTGGTTGACGTACTCAAATCCATGGGAGATCCAGCGCTACGAGATTTCTGTTGACGTGATGTTTTATGGTCGTGTTGAGCGTACCACTGATAGCAATGGTAAGGTTCACAAACAGTGGCTGGGTGGTGACATTGTGCGCGCTGTTGCCCATGATATGCCAATTCCTGGTTATCAGACTGAGAACGTCAACAATCTTCGGCTTTGGTCATCAGAGCCCAGCAATGAGTTTGATTTTGCCAAATTCAACGAGGGTGCCTATAATGATGCTGTATCTGATCAGGTAGAGGCGGAAACAATTTCTTCTGTCCTTTACCCCAACGATAACTTCTACTCAGGAAAGGAGCTGCGTCTGAAGCAGCAGTACTTCTGGGTTGCTGCGTCACTGTCAGATATTGTTCGTCGCTTCAGAAAGACTCACCGTCCTTGGAGAGAATTTTCAGATCAGGTCGCTATTCAGCTCAACGATACTCACCCAACTCTTGCTATTGTTGAGTTGATGCGCATTTTCCTCGACAAGGAGGGCCTCGACTGGGAAGAGGCGTGGGAGATCGTGTGCAGCACTTTTGCCTACACTAATCACACCGTCCTCCCTGAGGCTCTCGAGCGTTGGTCCGTTGACGTACTTGGACATCTCCTGCCGCGACACCTGGAAATTATCTACGACATCAACTTCATTTTCCTTCAAAAAGTCGAGAAGATGTTCCCGAAGGATCGCGATCTGTTGCGTCGCGTGTCCATCATTGAAGAGTCGAATCCAAAGAATGTTCGCATGGCTTACCTTGCCATTATTGGATCGCACAAGGTCAATGGCGTTGCTGAGCTTCACTCCGAACTTATTCGCCAAACAATCTTCAAAGACTTTGTCACGATTTACGGTGAAGACAAGTTTGTTAACGTTACAAACGGTATCACTCCTCGTCGCTGGCTTTGGCAGGCAAACCCTAAACTTGCAGCGCTCATTGCCGACAAGGTTGGCAGCTACGACTACCTCAAGAATCTTGACAAGCTCAAGGTTATTGAAAAGTTTGCTCATGACGACGAGTTCCAGAAGAAGTGGCAGGAAGTTAAGCTTGCTAACAAGAAGGCACTCGCTGCTCTCATCAAGTCCCAGTCGGGCTTGGAGGTCAACCCTGATGCGTTGTTCGACGTTCAGGTAAAGCGTATTCATGAGTACAAACGCCAGCAATTGAACATATTTGGTGCCATTTATCGCTATCTTGAACTCAAGAGTATGACGCCAGAGCAGCGCAAGGAGGTCACCCCGCACGTATCCATCTTTGGCGGTAAGTCGGCTCCGGGCTACTACATGGCTAAGGTCATCATCAAGCTGATCAACTCGGTTGCCGAAGTTGTCAACAAGGACGAGGATGTGAACGATATCATGCAGGTTGTATTCATTGAGGACTACAACGTCTCCAAAGCCGAGATCATCATACCCGCCTCTGACATTTCCGAGCACATTTCCACAGCCGGTACAGAGGCCTCTGGTACGTCCAATATGAAGTTTGTCCTCAATGGAGGTCTCATCATTGGTACTGTTGATGGTGCAAACATTGAAATCGGACGTGAAGTTGGTGAGGAGAACATGTACTTCTTTGGTCATCTGGCAGAGGCTGTCGATGATTTGCGCCACAACAACAATTACCGTGGCGTGAAGCTCGACAAGAAGCTAGCGAGTGTTTTTGCGGCCATTGAGAAAGGTATGTTTGGCGATGCGTCGGTCTATCAGGATCTGATATCTTCCATCCGCGACCATGGTGACTACTACATTGTCAGCTCCGATTTTAGTGCCTATACCGAAACGCAGGCCAAGATCAACCGAGACTTTAGGGACAAGAAGGCGTGGATTGCCAAATCTATCATTGCAGTGGCAAACATGGGCTTCTTTTCATCAGATCGGGCCGTTGACGAGTACGCGGAGACCATCTGGAACGTCGAGCCTTGCAAGGTAACCGAGGAGGACGTCAAACTAGACTGAGAATCTTATTTTTTTCATACATACTTTAGTATAAGAGGTTTGATCCTTCGTAATTTGTAACACGGGTAAGGGTCTATCCAAACTTCCATAGAAGAAACCACCGAGCCATTGACTTTCAGTCCTGACCAGTAGCTAATCGCCCCAATGGTAAGCAAAAAGAGAACTGCGTGGAATCTTGGCGTACTGTCGTACTAACTATGATAGAGTGTTCCCATTTTTGGCGACGAAGTTACCGAAGAGCGCGGCGAGAATGCGCGTAAGTATTGATTGGAATGTCCACCACCGCAATGTGTACAGCTCGCCAGACATGCACAAAATCTTTGGAATTTGTGCTAGTGGATTATAAATCTCAATAGCCTTTTTCTTGGATCTGGCATGCTAACAATAGGTCTATCAGCATTTGTAGGTGCGATTGCTGTTGGTGACCTGGTTAAATCCACACTTGGCCCCAAGGGAATGGATAAGCTATTGCAAAGCTCTACGTCAACGAATTCGCTTGTAACAAACGACGGTGCGACCATTCTGAAGTCGATTCCCTTCAACAACCCGGCCGCAAAGGTACTTGTCAACATTTCGCAAGTGCAGGATGATGAAATTGGAGACGGTACGACCTCGGTCACTGTGCTAGCAGCTGAGCTGTTGCGAGAGGCTGAAAAGCTGGTTGACAAAAAAATTCACCCTCAAACTATTATTGAGGGATATCGGGTTGCGTCCAAGGCTGCCCTTGCTGCCCTCCAAAAATCTGCTGTTGATCACTCGCACGACGATGCCGCCTTCAGGAATGACTTGATTGCTATTGCAAAGACGACACTGTCATCAAAGATTCTTGCGCAAGATAAAGATTACTTTGCGAATCTTGCTGTTGAAGCTGTGTTGCGTCTCAAGGGGAGTACCAATCTGGAGCATATTCAGATTATTAAGAAAGCAGGTGGAAAACTAGCCGACTCTTACCTTGATGAGGGATTCATTCTCGACAAAAAGTTTGGTGTCCGACAGCCAAAGAAGGTGACCAATGCCAAGATTCTCATCGCAAACACGCCTATGGATACTGACAAAGTAAAGATATTCGGTGCGAAGTTCAAGGTCGACAGTGCAAGCAAGCTTGCCGAGTTGGAACGTGCCGAGAAAGAGAAGATGAAAGCAAAAGTTGAAAAGATCAAGTCACATGGAATTAACTGCTTTGTTAACCGACAACTGATCTACAACTGGCCAGAGCAGTTGTTTACAGACTCTGGAATTAATAGCATAGAGCACGCAGACTTTGTTGGCGTTGAACGTTTGGCACTTGTCACCGGTGGCGAGGTTGTTTCGACTTTTGATCACCCTGAAAAGGTCAAGTTTGGACACTGTGATTCCATCGAGGAGATTATGATCGGCGAAGACGTCATGCTCAAGTTCTCGGGCGTTGCAGCCGGAGAGGCGTGTACTATAGTTCTTCGAGGTGCTACTGAGCAGGTTCTTGAAGAAGCAGAGCGATCGCTGCATGATGCCCTGGCTGTGTTGTCGCAGACAACCCAGGAGCGTCGGACCACCTTGGGTGGTGGATGCGCCGAAATGGTCATGTCAAAGGCCGTCGAAGCAGCCGCTCAGAATGAGAGTGGTAAGACTTCTCTGGCTGTTGAATCGTTCGCAATTGCCTTGCGTCAGCTTCCTACTATCCTTGCCGACAATGCAGGGCTCGACTCCAGCGAGCTTGTCTCGAAGCTGCGCGCTGCAGTCTATAATGGCATGACTACGTTTGGCCTCGACCTTGACAACGGCAAGATTGCTGATATGCGAGAGCTTGGTATTATCGAATCGTACAAGCTCAAGCGCGCCGTTGTCTCAAGTGCTTCCGAAGCAGCCGAGCTTCTTCTACGTGTCGACAACATTATCCGCGCCAAACCTCGCACTGCTGATCGCACCAGGGGTCCGATGTAAATACCTAACTTTAATCAAATAGTATGGTTCATTGTGGGCAAGGCATGTTAGTGGACTCGCTGTGTCCCTCACACGTTGGCAAGCATTGATAACTTTAAAAGTGTTGCAATGCGTAGCATATATGCACAATGAACTAGATGAGAAGTTGTAAATACACCTCTAATGTGGTAAAATCATTAACTTATTTAATGTCATCCGAAAAAGAAGAACTTGAGGAGTGTCTTCGGCAGCTTGCAGATATTGAGGAGCAGCTAAAAGAAAGCCCAGGAGACCACACGTTGGTGGAGCTGAAAACAGAGCTGGAAGACGTTATAAAACTCTTGCAGGAAAGTACCAGTATCCCCGAAGATCTCGGTAAAAATTCGACTACGCCATCGCCGCCTCCAGCAGCTGAGCAGCCAGAGTCTCCCTCTAAGGTTATACAGTCGCCACCAAAAAATGGGACAGATTCTCGTGAGTACTCGCCAAAACCGACATTTGCAGTAGGCGATACAATTCTAGCTTTTACAGTCGACAAGCAATGGCGAAAGGCAAAGATAACTTCTGTGACTGGTTCGCGGGCAAACCCGTTGTACACTGTTAAATTCGTTGCTGAAAATGCTGTTGAAACTTTGGTCAGTGACAAAGTCCGGCCGGTACCAGCCAGGGAGCAAATGCCGCCTAAACCACCACCGCCCAGACGCACAGTTACCCCACCTGCTGCAACCTCTCTATCCACACCCGCGACAAAAGTTGCAAAAGACGATCGGGAAGGCGCCTCGAAGCCAATGCCAGTCAAAATGTCGACCACAAAGCTTTTAAATCAAGGGCAGGCGAAATGGCAAGACTTTCAGCGAAAAGGAGTTAAGCTTGGTGTTCGAAAAGTGCACTCTCTTGGTGATAAGTCTATCTTCAGAACCGATAACAAGCCGCCTTCTACACCAGCAAAACGTCCAGGATTTAAGAAACTAGGTTGAGCGAATCGAGTATCGCTTGTCGGCCCAACGGGGTCGGAGACAGAGGACGGAAAATATTCACATTTCGAGATGTAACTGATATACGCAAACTTCCCGTCTGGGATCAAAGGGTCGGGCTACCTAGGATAACCGATTTGTTAACAGATGCAAGCATTTGAACGGATTTATCAAGCGCGGTTATCTCGCGTGACGATTTGTAGTAGTATGCCTGCGCATCTTCCGGTGACACTCGGTGTAAGTGGTTGACTGGAGAGCAAACATCTTTAAGCGGGATGCCCTCTTCTAATTCAATATCATCCATAAGTGCCGCATAGGCTGCTTCCATCTCATCAGTCGGAATATTGCTCCTGACAATACTGTCGTCATCCAATAGCGAAAATCGTTTCATAACTGAGTCAAATAACTCAAAGCGATCTCTTTCCGGGTCGGCCATCTGTTCAAGAGCATCATCGAACGCAGCATCCCACACATGAGCTACAGACTTTTCGTCCAGTGGAAGCCCGCCAAGAAAAGTAGTGGGTACGTCGTTAAAATTCCTTATAGGGACGTCGTCATATTCGACCAGCCACGGAGTTTTTCCAAATGATACACTTTCGCCCAAGACACTTATTTCAAACTCTGTAAACTTACTGACACTTCCCTTCCACGACTTTCGTTCTGGCTTCGGATTGTGAAAAAGCTGCGGACGAAAGAAGCAATGATTCTCCAGGTCCAGCTCTGTCGCCAGTTCAGATAGACCATCAAGAACGTCATAAGATGAATAGTCTACACTAGTTTCTTCGCTATCGGATACGTTCCGCTTAGGTTCGATAGAAATCTTCGGGACCGTCTCTAGAGGCGGTACAAGCTCCCGTGACGAAAATGATGCCCACTTAGCAGCCATTGCGTCACTCACACGCGACGTGAAAACTTTCTTTGCCACTTTACCAAGTTTGGCTCTCTTCTTTTTCTTCGATTTCCTTTTCGTCGAATCTGTTTGATTCGATATAAATTCGTCGTTTTCAATATCAACAGGAGACAATAGCTGCTCAATTGTCTCATATGCATGTTCCGCCTTTGTTATGGTCTTTGGTCCTTTCTCAGGGTTCTCTTTAAGTTTCTCCTCTTGCAACACCTTCTTCTCATTGAGATCCACTTCATTTCCGTCTGCGAATATCTCCTTAGGCACCTCTTGAGACTCCATCTCAAAAGGCACCATTTCAGTATCCTCTCCGCCGCTCTCCTTGGCGGTCTCTTCATGTACCAGCTGGAGTTTAACCTCGTGACATAGCATAGGTATTTCCTTTTCCTCCTCGGGCTCTTTTTTCGATCGCTCCAAGGGCACCGTAGATTCCTTTGCGGCCTCCTTAGCTTCCTTGACAGACATCTGCTCCCTGAAACGCCGCTTAATATGCCCTTTGATACGTTCTTTGGGAGACTCAATGTCTGGCACTTGATCCACAACTGTTATCAGATCCATAACAGAGTTCTCACGGGACTCAACGACACTATTCACTGGCTCCGCAATCTTCTTAGAAATACTTAAGATGTCAGAAGCGTTTTCGGAAATATTCGCCGATGGTTCCTGTCCAGTACTGACATTGAGTGTGTTGTCATCCATGCTCTCTTTTTTGAGCCTAAAGCGGGATGCATCAACAGTTTCCCGGGCTTGAATACTTTGTTGCAGCCTCATTGCTTGTTCCATCTTCTTCCTCTGACGCTTGGACAACTTTCGACCAGAAATAGGTGTTCCTTCGTCCTCTTTATTGACTTGAGTGTCGGAGCTCATGTTCTCCGTCGCAGGTACAGGTAGTTTGGATACGCTAGACGGTCCATTACTGACCCCATGGACTTCGTTCGGTATCATGGTCTTAGAGGGAGACCCTCCCATAACTAATGAGAGTAATTCTGGAGCTGCTGTGAAATTTTCCTCGTCGCTGTGTTGCGGCACTGCGTCTCCAAAGTCAGGAATATCTTTATTCGCCAGAATACCCTCCGTTTCATATAATGCAGGTGTTGGATTCAGGTCTGGGGCTGCAGCCGGCAGCGCTACGGCTAGTTCACTAGGTCCCGTTTCATCCAAGTGGGAAGTGACCTTTTGTGGTTGTGCCATGTCGGCTCTCGCTCCGTAAGGAGATATTCTCGGTTCCAATCCAGGAGGAGGCGGTGCGAGCCCGGGTGGAATTACTCGAGTGCTAAACATGCCGAGTGGTAGCATTGGAGGAGTTCTCAAATCAGGGCCACAATCTTGTTCTTTTCTAACCTTTCTCTTACCCAAGACGAGGTCTTGATCTGTGTGATTGTAGAATGCACTGATCATATCATGCACATAAACACCGATATGAGCCATGTTGTCTTCGTCACTAGCTGATGTTAGATAGTTGTCAAATAACGAACTACAACCACAAAGAATGACGAATGAAAAACTAAGTTAGAGGCAGGTCTACAATGTAGACTTTTGCTGCTTCGCAGCCCGCCCACTACACAACTGAGGATTGTAATGTCTTTCTTACACATCTTCATACGCTTTACATACAAGCCGGGAGGGTGCTGACATGGAGATGAGCGGCACGAGACAAGTGCTATAATTTGACTCCCTAGTAAAGGTATGAAGTGCAGCAAAAAAACACTACTGGCCCCATGATAATAACAAGAGATCTTACGCACCCCTGCTTATCGGATTGAGCATTGCATCCTTTTGGCGATAAGAGCCCCTGTCAACAGTTTCTGCACACATTAGCTTTCATTTATTTGGGAAAGGAAAGGAAAAAGAAGCACCAATCAAATATCCACTTATTGTCTGTGCTCACCTCTTTGTGCACCATTCATCAAATGGGCCAATAGTTCTTGGCTATTTTGGTTTTGATGATGAGTCTGTGTCAATCCCTGGTTTGAAAATAGCCCCGGTGGAGGCGTCGATGTCGGTTTGCTGTTTTCAGCCAAAGCGGCATACGGCGCATTTCCAGGCGTCGTAGTTGGGACTGGTTCGACAATCTCACCAATCAGCGGCGATCCAGAGACTACCGGCATGCCAAATATGCCATTAGTTGCATGGTTTCCAGGCTGGAAAGCAGACAATAGCGACGTTAGATTTTCGCCGGCCTGTGCTTTTTCGTTTTGCAGCGAGAAAAATGCTGGAAGAATGTTCTGGCTCATCAGATCACGTTCCGTAAGGATCTTGGAACTAAATATAAATCCAAAGGAGCCTTTTGATAGGTTCTCGAGACCCTCATTTATCACCTTAATCGAAGGATCCAATATGTTATCGAATGCAGGCGATGTAGGTGGCGCCAACTTTTCAGTCGCTTTCGGCTTTGCCAACGGTTGATTTACTGTAGGAGGCGATGCCTTTTGCGCCCATGAGACAGTCGGCGGTAAAGCATTCGTCTCGACCGCAGTAGCGGCGTCGGTAGTAGAGTAATCTCGGGATGCAGGTTGCTGTACTTGTAGTTGGGGCTGCTGAGGCTGTTGCAAAGCAGCGGGACCAGATTCAACTCTCTTTGCGCCCAGCTGCGGACGGTTAACACGTGCAGCATGAATGGTTGAAAGGTCTTGACGAGAGTACGAGTCCGCCTCTTCACCTGGCTCGTGTAAAAACATGCAATTCGGATTTGGACATGTCTGGCCACGAAGGTATGAAGAGCAGTACTTGGTGGTGCCATAGGCCGCGCGTAGTTGCTTTCCGTCATTCATAGAGCCATCCACAGCAGCAATGCATCGGGCTGCATCCTCTTTCCTGGCAAACGTAACGTACACACCTATGCCTGGATTGCCATTTGCGTTATTGCGTCGATTGATAACGATCTTCTGGATCTTGCCATATTGACCAAAGAACTGCTCGCCTCTCAAAGTATTGTGGAGCTCCTCGGTTGGTATGTTGGGATTGAGACCGATCAC